>JAWLRI010000344.1:4240739-4269600 GCA_034781795.1 Crypturellus tataupa | reverse complement strand
CCAGCCTGGCCGGCCCCGCTGCTGCAGCCGGGCGGGTGCCACGGCAGGCCATCCGGGCCAGCTCCGGGCTGAAGAGGAGCAGCAGGGCTTGGGGGTGGAGGAGAGCAGGTCCCTCGCGCCGGCTCGTGGCGAGGCGCTGGGGTGGCTGAGGAGGCTCCGCACGTAGGGATGTGTCTGTGCGGGGCACCTGAACGCAGCCAAAATGGGGCAGTTCTGGGCGTTATTGGAAGCCTGAAAGAAGTCCGAGGTGTTAGCAGACATCAAGGTCCTCTGTCAGGACAGCCCAAGTACCTCCGAGGTACTTGGGCTCAGGGCTTAGGCTTCTACACCCCGATATATAGGCTCAGACACTGGCAACAGCACTAGGTGCCAGGCATCCTTCTGCCCAGAGTGCGCGGGTTCTGCTTCCACGCGGGCACAGGGCTTGCCTCCTGCCCCTCTGCAATGCCTTCCTGCCCCTGCCATGCCTGCTGGGACAGACTGGGCACCTTGGAGCGCTTTAAGGCACCACACAGAGCTGGAGCTCTCAAATCAAACTTGAGGCAGTGGAAAGAAGTGAAACGAAGGACTTCAGGAATAAAGCTGGGAGAGGTCTAGGCAGTCTCAGCTCTGGTTTTAATACAAGGAAGTGGGGGGAAAAAAAAGGTCAAGTAAAGCATGGATATGACAGTGTCTGAAGAGAGTAGAGAGGTTAAGAAACTGATGGCAAAGGAGGAAAAATATGAGTGAGAGATGGAGTAGGAACTTCAGAGTAGGAAAGTGAGGCTTGTAGCAGCCTGGGAGCAAAGTGGTCAGTGCAAATGCTTGAAGCACTGGCCTGCACAAGCAAGGAGCCTGAGCAGCAGCATGGAGGAATAAAACCCACCAGCGCATGAGACTACTAAGGACATAACACCCATGACCTGCTATGAAGGAAGTAGAGCAGGATCAAATCATTAACCTGAGGGACTTTCCCATATTCAGGAAAAGAGAGACCTCATGGTAAAGGTCCCCGGATAACACGGAGTGATGGAGTGATGGTGACACACAAAGGAGGAGGAGGGATGGACCCAAAGCGGTTGGCTCAAAACCACAGCAAGGAAAGCTGTTAAAAGAGAGATGGCAGCAAGATGCAGGGTTGGTGACACTGAAGTCCCCATCGGAATGGAGCATTTCTGTAAGCTGCAAGATGATGTTTGCACATGAGTATCCAGAATACACAACTTACTGAGCAGCGACCCTTTCCCAGGTGGACACAGGAGCCTGGATGATGCCATGAGGAATGACGGGGCCTGCAAAGCACGGGGTGCAATAGAGAAACAGATTTCTTTGGCAGGCACGGAAGCAAGAAGAGGTGACGTTATTTAGATTTGTAAGGAGTGAATATATTATAAGGACATTAAGAACATAGGAGAAAAAATTGATAGCTTGTAAGTCAATGGAGTTTAAAGTAAATGGATGTATAAAAAAGCTCGTCTATTAAAAGCAGTCTAAGTCAAACAGGAAAGAGCAAGAGACTTAATTAGAAAAAAAACAGCAGGGCTGAAGGAGTTGAATAAAAAGGAAACGCTGGATTTCTTTGTGCCAGAGCAGCAAACGCGACCTGGACATTACACCTTGAGCAAAGGGGAAAGGTTTTAGGGAAGATCTCCGGGCAGCTTGGTAAAGAGCTCGCTGGAAACGGCAAGCCTGGAAGGAATGGCGAGGAGACGCGCTCGCCCCGGGGCTGCTGTCTGCAGGGGAGGAACAACAGGAGGAGAGGAATAAGGGCAGGAAGCACTTTTTGCAGATAGAAAAATAAAAGGGTGGGAGGGAGATGAAGGCATTCACCCAAATAGTTCAAGAAATTTGGACAAATTTTGAAGAGAAGAACAATTACAGATATGGAATTAAATGGAGAACAGGATAAGCTGAAACATGGGATCCCACAAAATGTTGCTTCGGGATGATACCATTCCCTGTTGCCATTTCCCCCCTTTTCTGAAATGGTTGTTCAGACAGGAGGACGAGGGCTGAGGAGGCGGTGACGGGTGGGCTACAGCAGACGAGTCAGGCTGGAGGGAGGCTGCTCCGCGGGATCCATCAGGGCTCCGGTCGCACTGACGTCTTTATCTCCGTGGCGCGAGGAGAGCACGAACGCGCTAGTGAAACCTGCTGGGGACAGCGCTGGCAGTTGTCACTAGCTCCAGCAGGAATGGGAATAGGATGTCGAAAACCTGGGTGCCTCTTAGGACCGGATTAGCGAAAACCTAATTAAATTTGGAAACATTAATGACTTGCAGAGATTAATCACAAAATATTCTTCCATCGGCTGTGAAATCAGCGCTTGGAAAAGACAGGTTTGCTAATGACAAGATGAGCAGGAGCTCTGTAAACAGGCCCGTGCAAACCCAGTTATGTCACAGAACAGATCTGAAACGCGACGCCTGAGTCTGTCACCCAGTTTCAAGGAAGAATAAACCAAAGGGGAACAAGTATGGACAAAAACTCCTAAGATGTTCAAGGACAGGGCAGAGGATGGAAAGGGCGGATGATAAATGCAGGTGGTGTATTCAGTCTGGCTAAACAGCGAAAGGTGGATGGGTTATAGGGACAGGATATGAGATTTGCTTGTCTGCAATGCTAACAGGACTGGATGACCGAGAGGTCCCTCTCAGACACCTGCAGAAGATGTTTGAGCGCCCCGATATGGGTAAGTCTTTAGGCACAACACAGCAGCGGGTGCAGCAGCGGGCTCCAGCACACCAAAATGGGGTCAGTAGGAGAAGGGGGAAGTCACAGGGGGTCAAGAGATCGGGATGGTGCCTGGACAGGCCCTGGAGGACCCTGAGGAGGGTCCTGCTGTACAGAGGGGAGCATTACTAGGAGGCGAGCTGAGTGTGGTAAAGGGAGTGGAGACTGGGATCAGCCCCTCTGCCTCAGAATACGGAAAGGAAAACAAGCCAATAGGATTGTGCACATTTTCAAAAATCAAGGTGCAAAATATTTTCCCGTAAAATATGTAACTGAGCAACTGAATCAACTGTTACAAGAAGGCACTGAGGCAAAGAACAAAGAAGTCAGTAATATTCAAAAAAAATTGTGCATTTATAGATTATGAGAAAATGAAGTTTTACAATATTTAATGCTAGCTCAAAGTTTGTAAGCAGAAATAAATTACTTCCTCAAATTTTGAGCCACTATCCAAGTACTGGGGACAAAAAAAAGAGCTCTAATAGAGTGGAAAAGGGCTTATTCATTCATCAATATTTTTAATACAGAATTTCCTAGGAATTTCCCCTAACTTATGCAGAAATGCCTTGCACAAAAGCCGAGGTGTTAGCCCAGATGACCATGGGCTAGAGCTGGTGCAAATCAAGCCAATGTTGATCAAGCCCTATGAAAATCCCTGAAAAATGGCTTTTATCCACTCCTGCCAGCAGCAGGACACAACAGGGAGCAAAGAGGTATTAAAAGAAATCGCATAAAAGGGAAAGCGCTTTTCCCTGTCCTGGGAGCGCTCCTGGGGGCTGCGGAGGCTCCCGGCGCGGATGGGATGTTCCCTCCGCGCAGCGGGAGCGGGAGCGGGAAGGGAGGCCCCGGCAGCGCCCGCACCTCCCCGCGCGCCGCCGTCTCCCTGGCAGCGCCATAGCAGACATTTTTCCCTTTCCACAAGAAAGCCTGACTAATGTTCTGCAATTATATTAGTCTGCCTTTTAATCAGATTTTATCTTCTCTTAAGCCTGCATTTTTTCCTACTTCCTCCTTATGTAACATTCCCAAGCTCTCGGCCAAGCAGTGAAAGCTAAGGGCTTTCTTCCTCGCTCGGGGCTGCCCATCTGCTGCCGCTGCTTCTGCCCCGGTTGTGCCCCCACAGAACCAGCCGCTTTTTGGTGTGTTCGGATCAAACACCTGCAAAAGGGGGAAGGAAGCCCTGGTGACAGAATCTGTTGAATAAATCCAAGCTCTAACTCTCACTTTAAAATGTTTATGTGAGCACTTAGCAGAATTCATATTTTCCATTTTAGGAATGCCCTCGGGATCTGCACGAGCAGCTCTGAGAACTGGGGCATGAAAATGCTGTTGCTTCCCCGCCCTCGGTGTCACCCCGCGACACGGGCGGTTCGTGGCGGCGCTGAGGGGCCGCGGCGGGACGGGGTCACCCTGCCGGAGCCGCCGCGCGGACCGGCCCGGCCGGGCTGCGGAGCAGCTCTGGGGCTGCGGTTAGGAGCTCTTGGCCTCTGCCATGTGCAAGTTTAGCCTGGGCAGGTCCTGTGACCCCTCCGGATTATCCTGCAGCAGTCACAGCCCTGAAACCGCAGGCGCTGCGCTTTGGTTACCGCTTCTCCAGGTGCTGGCTGCCACCTTTGGGCTGGAAAGATCTGCACGCTTTAGTTTTCTGTTCCATTTCTTCAGCTAGGAGGATGTAAATTCAAGCCTTGCCTACAACAAAGAGTTTTGATGAGTGAACATGTAGGTTGCAAAGTCAAATGTGGAAAATACAGGAAATGCCAGAAATAAGATTGCCTGGGCAACATTAACTCATCCTCCCACATTCACATGCGTTTCGTTACAGCCTCCATTGCATAATGTCACACCATGACACCATCTCCTGCAGTACTGGCACGCTGCCTCCTGCTTGCCCATGGGAACAGAGCACCTAAACACACAGAGAGAGATGGGTGCTATTCAGTATTTCTTTTAAATCCTCAGTTCACCAGTCTGGGTCCTGCACATGAGCTATTCCCTTCAATACAGTAATTCCCAACTCCTTCATGGATGTGTGGCAAACGTAACGCGAGAAATCCTCTAGCTAGGTATAAGTGAATCAGGCTGCACGAGTCGGGCTGCACGTGCCATAGGCCTCCTTAGAGCCTTCCAGTTGCTGCCTCATTTTGAAACACCTAAATGCTTTCTGAACCCAGATATTATTTAGTGCAGTGCCATGGATACGCTGCATCCAAGCAGCGGGAGCAGTGGGAGCTGCCCAGGACCCCAGGGAAGTGTCCGCTCACCCACAAGGGGCGCAGGGAGGGCAATGCGGGGAGAGAAAGGCCGGTTTTGCAGGAGCAGAGCAGGAACGTGGGGCTTCCTTCTCCCAGCCGCGCTGCCCGCAGGGAAGCAATGGTGTCCAGCTCACACGGGAGCAGTCCCTGGGACGCCGGGGAGCGCTGCTCCTCGCTCTGCTCCTCGCTCTGCTCCTTGCTCTGCTCCTCGCTGTTCGCATTCGCCTCAGGGGTGGGTTCGTGCAGACCCTTTTAAAAACGTCTGAAGGCCTCGGGTACTCTATTCCTCTTGCCTTTCAGTAGGAGCAGGCTGTGCAAGCCCTGTAAGAGTTTATTGCACGTTTTAAATACTGTTTAAATAAATTACTGTTAATTTATTGTAACAGTTTAAGAGAAAGCCAGAAACTACAGAGATTTCCTCAATAAGCCAGCTGATCCAGAGCGTTTTGTGCATAATTCAAACTATGTGATAAACAGAAAGGAGTCACTGGGCAGGCCAGGAGGGGGATGATTCACGCTCAGAGAACCCTGCGGGGAAGCTGTGCAGCCGGGTAGATACGCAGGCTACAAGAGGCTGGTTACATGTTGCTCTGCTTTGTTTCCCTCTCATATGTCTCTCGTTTTTGTTTTTGTCTGCGGCCGGAGCCAACTGGTAATGTTTCGTGATGGATGTGTTTTAAGGTGTGTAAATGAGCAAGCGCTGCTGCCTACCGGGCTGCCTTAACAGCCCCAGACAGTCTCTGTTCACCCGAGTTTGCAGATAATCGTTAGCATTCACACACTGCTTAGGCCAGCGGTGCACTACAGATAGGCAGCCAAGAGCTGACAAAGGAAAGCCATGCGTTTCCATTGGCAAAACCCAGGATTTTGGAGCTACTGCAAGAACCAGTGCTTCTAATAACAATCCATTTTTGAACAACATGGTGTTGAGGTGGCTGAACACGCACAGGAATTAAACACAGGAAGCTGAAGAACAGACTTTGTCAGATATGTTTGTTTTCTATAAAACCTGTTGTGATTATGATGAACTGCACAATAACAGAGAAGGGTAATCCGGTATTATTGTATACATGACTCATACAGCCTCTGTGGCTTGACAAGAGCACTGTTTTTCTATAGGAAGAAAGTAGCCAGCCCAAAAATAGCAGTAACTTGGAAGAATGCAGCTCCTGGAGGAATTACAAATTCCAGCTACCCAAAACACAAAGGTTGGTATGCTGGGGCATCTCTGCTGAGAATACTGTGCGAAAGCCACTAATGCTTCCTCTGGAATGTAAATCTATGTGGGCCAAATGGGATTTAAATATTTCAGGGTAGGACTTCAGTGCGCGGCTGCAACCAGTTTTCGCGGCCGTCTAATTTTCACGGTCATTTTTACATTTGTTCTCTCGCCCAGCCCCCAGCGTCACTGCCGCCTGTGGCGCCGGGGCCTGGAATGGCAGGAATGGGCCTGGGGGCCAGGAAGCATCCCGGTCCCTGGTCCCCAGCCCCTCGGCTGCCCCCGAGGGCCCCCCGGGCCAGCAGGTCTCCCTGTGCGGCACCACCGGGCAGCTCCGAGGTGAGGCTGCCCCTGCAGCGCACTCAGATAACGCAGTTTTAGGGCTTAAAATGGTCTTATTTATTGGAGGAAAAGAAAGGCATGGATGCCGGGCAGAAAGAAAGCAATTATTTCCTTCATTTCTTGTATAAGACCAGATCACTTTCCCCCACCTTTTTCCTCCTTCCCAAAATATTCAGAGACTTTGGAAACAAATGCTCTCATCTGCATGCAACATCCTGGAACTGGGTTTCTCTGGCTGGGCTGCAACTTACCTCTACTAAACCCTTTCTGAATTCTCTAAATAAATAACACTCCTAGTGTATCAACCCGTTGCTCATGTTTTTTACAGTGAACAAATTATAGAAATCTCCACCAAATAGGACACTTCTTGCAGCTTCTTGAAGCTTGCAGCTTCAAGTGTGGGATTCTTAAAAGCAGGAAAGCAGAAGTGAAAGAATGAGGAAGAGATGAGCTAGGAGATGTGAAAATAAGAGCCAGTCTTATGGGACTGGACTGGGACAGCCCTCGTCTGAGCACTGCAGTGCGGGGGGAGCATCGCTCTGGGGTGAGTTTTATCCAGCTGCCTTGACATCATTCTTCACTCCATCCACACCAATTAAATGCTGAGAGAAAGCTTTTGTTCACACTGTCCAAAATAGAGCACATAACTATGAATATTTATAAGTCACAGGTGAAGGCATAAGAGAAAAACCTGTGCTTAAATTATTTCCAGCAGGAATGGGGGGGTCTCACGATGCACCCTAAGGATTGGGCTTGCAGAAAGAGACGGAAAACAAGCAAGTGTGAGGACAGCAGAGCAAGGCAGTTGCGTAAAAGGAAAAAGTTTTCCCATGTGACTCATTGTAAGTAGGTTTCACACAGGTTTTCTTTCATGTCTGGTGCAGAGCTGCTGCGAAAGGGGTGCAGACACAGCGCAGCGGCAGACGGTGGGATGGAGGGATGGCAGCAGCTGCACACAGACGTACGTAACCTGTAGCCGAGCTGCAGCCTCCATTCAACGGCGTCTTGAAACGCACTGAGCTTTAAACTTTAGACAAAAAGGCCTTTTGAGTGTTATACTATCCTTAATTTCTTAGTAAAACATAGTAAAACACTGTTAATCCTACAGCAATACAAGTGTCGTTATTGTAAAGTATGTATTTTGCTAAAGGTTTGGTCCCACTTCCAGTGACATTACTAAAGTTTACGCTAATTTTGGGTGGGATAGGAGTATATAGATATATTCACTACAAACGCATTTCCTTACTTAGACTAACATGGGGAAAAGAAAAAAAAAGGGTATCTACAAAGTCTGGAAAAATATATGTTTTTTCACTGTTGCATATGTGAAACAGACCAAAAAATTTTTCATTTGAAAAAGAGATGCGACGAAGATTGACTCTTGACTCAAGATATAGCTTCAAATTGCCAAAATGTACCCTAAGAATCAATGTCATTCTTTTTGGCATATAAGAAAAATTTGCAAAGAGTGTGTAGAATATTTTGTACGATATCAGTGTTCAGAGCACTTCCAGCTACAGCCAGCTACTGAAAAATCAGAGAATGCTGAAATATAACAAGTAAAATTATCTTTGCTGCATTCTAGTCAAAAGAAAAAATCCTCTTCCACATCTGAAGTCTAACTCCATAATAACAATAATAATAATAATTCTCTCCAATAGTTATTGTCAGCATGTCCCTTAAATCAGCCCAGGCATGAAGGGGAACGGCTCTTGCCTAGAGAAAATGAGGTGACCCGCGAGCCCTACTACTCAGCTGCGGGTGTAGGCAGCAGTTGACTCACTGTTCAGCATCACACACAGGCTCTCGCTGTATCTAAAATAACTGAAACATCCGATAATTGGATTTCTAAATGAGAAGTAAAAGTATTTTGCATTAATATTGCATACAGTCATGAATAAAACATTAACACATAACTAGATTTTTTTTTTACTTATATCTAAGCAGTAGCTGCAATCTCAGCCGTTTCAAAATACATATTCTTTCAAAATACCAGGAGGCAGTGTGTGCATAAAAGATCCATTCTCTTTTGGTGTATGAATCAGCTATAAAAGAACCAAAGTTGAGATTCATTCTCTCGTCTGCTCAGCAAGCACTAGAGCTACGTTATTACTGATTTGGGGCAGATTACAATGTTATAATTAACTCTAGGATAAAACTCCTGAAAAAAAATCAGTGCTTGGTAAAAATATTCCGGGGAAAAAAGGACAACTGAATAAAGACTACAATGCAACCTAATTTTCTCTAAAACTCATACAGCATTTTCTAAACGAACATTAATGAGCATCCCACTTTCTTTGACTTGCAAATCAGTGACTGTCCAAGCAGAAGTCTTTGTTCAGAGTTGTAACAGAAATTGCATTTGCAAAAGGAAGCATTTTTCAAGTCACTCTGGAAAATATACAGCAGCTTATCTATCACATTTTGTCTTATAAATTTTCCTAAATCTGGAACAGACCAACCTTTAGCTGGCAAAGAAATAAAAAAATAAACAATGATATTTTATTTATCATTTCTTATTGTTTTAAATAAGGTGACTTATCAGAGTCTTGGTTATTGTTTAGGGTTTGTAGTTCCAAAATGCTTAAAAAAAAGTGCTCGAAATACCTTTAGGGGTAGATTGTTTTTCAGGATAAATTGTTCTCAAATTATTGTTAGAGATAAACTAGGAAAGAAGGCAACATCTGGAGAACGGAAAGTGAGTTCTGCGGAGGAAATAAACCACAGCTGGCGCTCGGGATGGGGGAGCAGGCAGGGTGACGAGGCTGGGCGCGGAGGATGCACCAGCTCATCACATGTCACCGAAGGACAAAATTGGTGCTTGAAGCTGATTTTCTAGTTGCAAGAGAAATCAAGAAACCTCCTTCCTCGCTGTTCAAGAAGCTTCCTTCCCCTCTCCTCTCCTTTCCCACCCTCCCAAGTCTGTGGGTAGACACTGAGACGTGTGTTAGCGGTGGCTACAGGGTGCTTTTCTAAAAGCATGTTCTGCCATTAGCCTAGCTATAAAAAAACGTATTTTGCACTCTCTGATGGCTCATAAATCCCGCAGCCTTCACATCGCGGTATGCTGTAGCGCTGCACCACTTCCCTTTCTCAATTATACCACAAGCAACCTGGATTGCCTGGTGCTTCATTTTCCCCACCTCCGGAATGTCTCCCTTCACCATCAAGGGCTTTAATGTGGGCGGATGAAAAGCACTGTCAGGGCGAGATGTGTTGTGGTTAAAACGGTGGGTTTGTAGGAGCCGCAGGTGCTTTCCGGGGGGTGCGCGAGGCCAGATGGTGCTGCCCCGGGGTAGGAGCCACGGGAAGCTCTCGGGAAGCCGAGTCCCGGGCTGCCCCGCAGGGATCGCGCTCTGGCGGGACGGCAGGATCTCCTCTCCGGGCGCCGAGGCCCAGCCCCCGGCTTCCCCTTCGGAGGACAGCGATGGAGCAGCCACCCGCGCCAGCCCGGGGGGCAGTTTTCCCCTCGGCCTGCGGAGAACCCCCGGATGCTCCTTCCAGGAGTCCCCTCCAGGCAGCGCGGTCCCACCGCCGCTGTCCCAGCTGAGCCAAGAGCAGGGAAAGAGCAAGCTCCAGAGGAGGAGAGACGGCGAGAACAAGTAAGGAGGCACCTTCCTACACGGTCTGCTGGGGAGAGCATGCGGCTGAAGGAAGGAGGATTTGGTCTGCTCCCAGAATAGCTTCTGTGTTTTTAGCTAATACTCCTTTGTCCTACTAAATATTCAGCAAAAAAAGGAACAATCTGTACTGGTGATTTTATGAAATGCAGAGGTCTTCAGTCTAGATTTAGCCAGCAACTTTCGGCACTTGCTAATGCTGAACCTTGAGAGGAATTTAATTATTGCTTGAAAAATAAAGGACTTCTCAGACAAACCAGCGCAGCCACTGTTGCTAGACAGCCCTGCCCCATCTGAGCGGAGGCAAGGCAGCGGCTCACCAGTGCTGCAGCTGGGAGGCTCCCGGGCTGTTATCCTTTGGTGAATTCAGCCTATAGCACCCACTAGAAGCAAGCACGAGCCAACTTTATGATTGCAGAGTCAGATGCCCCGTGGCAGTGGGTCAGACCTCCGGGTGAGTCCGGGAGCCCTCCTGTGCTGGGCACTGCACAACACAAACTTGTGCTACAAAATCTACAAGGTGGGGGAAACCAGTGCAGTGAAAACCACGCAGTGCGTTACCCATCCGTCCTCTTCTCCAGCCCCTCCAGGGGCGGGTGAGCTCCGCTGCCCGGTTCTCACCTGGGGAGCCAGACTTCCCGGGTCAGCAGCCAGGCAACCCAACAACAACCGGACAAGGGGGCGTGAATTTGCCAAGGCCACGGACAAGGCTGTGCGTTTTGAACCGTCCGCTTTCTCTGCCCCGCTGGCTCCGTTCTTGAGAGCAGCGGGACACGGAGGCCAACAGGGATCCAGCCCCAGAGAGCCAAGCGCAGGGCAGGCTCCGTTACCCGTCAACGGGCGGGAATGGAGCCGCGGGAGAGATCCGGGCCGGGGCCGCGCGCTCCATGCACCCGTCTGCCCGCCTTGCCGCGGGTGCAGGCTCAGCAGCTCGGGATATTCAATGCTGCTGCAGCCCATTTCTGTAGGTCCGTGCTTTGTTCCTCATTATCAGGTTTCTCATTAAAAGGAAGAAATCAGATTTCAGTCTCAAATCCATTTTCTGGGTACCTAGGGATGTCTCTAGACATTAACTCCATAGGGACCGAGACGCTTGAGCATGAAGTTCTATCTTGAATCTGAAATCTGAGAAATGCTGCCTTAGAAATTCAGCTGAGCAGAGCGAAGGTTATACAGAATAAGGGGGTGTTTGCACATCTTTCCAAACATCAGTGCATACTCAGCACATTAGAACCCAGCACAGAGGTCAAGATTTATATCAGATCTCGGAAGAGGATAAAAACGTTTAAAAAACCTGTATTCAGCAGAAAGAAATATTACTCTCTAATAAAGCTAAAAGTAAACATTTTGCTTTCTCTCTGGCTGTACAAGGGCAGGCAACAATAAGGTAGCTTATCTTTTGGAAATAACCTTTCATCCTCTAGCCTGTGCTTCTTGGTGTCATGGGAATACAAAGAAAGGCAGGGCATAACAAAAATCAGCGAAATGGTTTTATTTAGTAGTTGGTGAGCTGAACTGGTGCTGTCCACTTTGAAAATGTCTTACTCAAAAGCGATAAGGTAGGTTAAATATCTCAGCAACCCAACGATATCTCAAAACCATGTGACAAAAAATGACGTTTGACGCAGGAAGATGTTGAAAAAGTGGCTGAACTTTTTCATGGGTCACGAAGTTGTCACAGACGCCTTTGGGATCTCCATCTATCCAGAGCAGGCCCATTCCCAGCAATGATTCCCGCTGGGTTTCCAGGCTGGTTAATCAGCACAAGATAGCCGGAGCGCAAAGCAGAACTGGGCACTGGAGGAGCTTAAAGGACTAATTGATGTAAGAGAGTTAATAGATTTTAAGGTAAGCAGCAAATGCAGGGAGTGAGGTCAGGCTGCCCCATTCAGGCACCCTCCTGGCTTGTTGCCTCGTGAGGAGGAGACAGACATGAGACCCTGCACACGTGAGGCCCTGAGGCTGGCAAAGATGAGAAGGATGTGCAAGTTGGTATGAAAGTGCTTGGTAGCTGTTCTGCCAGCTTTGATGTAATACTGAAGTTACAAACCATATAAAGAAAGACATTTTAGAGAAATGAGATCTCAAAGCACTAGAAAATGGTCCCACATAAAAGGAGGAGGTAAAATAACATAATAATACTCCAGTTACAAAACGCTAGGAGGAAAATTACAGGTAATTTCAGTCCCATTGCTATTTACTGCTTTGCAGGAATGCAGTAGATTACCTGCATCAGACAGGCAGGCTTAGAAAATGGCTCTCTTAGGAGCGGCTCCAGACAGCCGTTATGCCCTTGGAAATGATTACACAGCAAAATAGGGGACACAAAATAGAGCGGTGAGTCTCAGCAAGCTTTTATCTTGCTGTCACAGATAACAGCAGCAGCAAAATCGTAGCGGGTAGCGAGGGGTCCCCTCGCCGGTGTGTATCTGTGACAGGCACATCAAGCCCTTGCGTGGCTTATGCTCAGGCTGCCGGTGTGGACTCCAGTCTGCCCGTTTGGGGTAAGGCATGTTCGCTGTCTCCCAGACGGTGCCAAACCTGTGTGCAAATGCCAATAACAATGATGTCCGATTAATGCTGCATGCCCCCAACCCCCGGGTGAAATGGGAACAGGCCGTTCAAGGTCATTCATCAAACAAGGCTGATTTTATGCAACTTTTAATGACACCACAGACAGTCAGCAGAAGCCTCATTTTGGATATCGTCACATTAAATTTTAATCCTATTCCTCAGAGAGCAGGACCTTTTAATCCTATTCCTCAGAGAGTTAAGAAAGATCTGCAGAAAATGATCCCTGCTGAACACCAAGACCAATCCAGATCCCTGGCTAGGGTTTGTTAGTGGGTTTTTTTGGCAGTTTAGGTCTCTGTGACTAATTTCTGAGTCCCTAGTCATTTGGGGAAAGATGGTCATCAAAACTGTGTGTCTTTAGAGAGTTCCTATCTAAAATCTGGCCTAGCAAACAATGACGAGAGAATTCAATTATTCTCCTGCCGGTTGTTTAAATTATCTTTTCACAGACACCATGAGTGTTATTACCTGGGCTGTGGCAGCGCCCGTGAGCTCTGCGCACAGACCTGTCTCTTACTGCGCCAGGCACCGTACGAATGGGTCCTGCGTGTGGAGGAGCAGCTTGGAGTGAGAAGCATCTCTGCGAGTTTGAAGATGCAGACCTAGGAAGACCATATATGCACCGACTGGTGGAACAAGTTGCACGTGCAAATTTCTAACAGAGTTAAGGAATACAAGGAGCTTACCTTAGCTGTTTGCCTTTGCAAAGGCACGTTTAGCTTGGGTCATCTCAGTGCCATGTAAACACCCCGTGCTGACCTCAGTGTACTAGAAATGCACAAACTCAAAGGTATAGGTGGATAAATTTAATCAAGAGAAAAGATACATGTGTACGGTTGTGACAGACACACCTTTAAGTCACGTCTAAGTCTCACATTACACTGATACAACAGATCAATATTAGTGGCTTTCTACTGATAACCTTGCTGGTGGGCATTTTTCTAGTGCAGATAATGAAATAACATGCAACATTTCCATCTCAGAAATTCCTCCTCTTTTCCTATTACAGAATAATATCCGTAGAAAGAACCAAAGAAGTCCATAGCTGCCACACAAACCCCTGTTCAAGGCAGGAACAAAATTTAAACTTTCTTTCTAAATTTAAACTGTCACAGAAACTGCCTTCTGTACGCTCCTTGTCTGCTCACACATTCTTTTAAAACCAACCTTAACCTTTCTCTTTCAGTTAAGGGCGGATGGATGATAGTTTTCTGTTCAGTAGACTTCCTGCTGTTTCTCTCCTTTTATGCACTGTTTTCACTGGATATTTTTCAGAGCTGAATGCCTCTCCTAGAAGTCTGGGCACCTTGTTGGAGTTAAGACTTCTCCTGGAGTTAGTTCTTGCCTAATGAATGTGTGCAGACGGCGACTGATGTAGTTTTTAGAAGGAATGAATATGCTTGCAGGAAGAGATTAGGACTCTATATTACTGTGGGCATTAAGAGTCATGTAAGTGGCACTTTATACATTTCTTATCTAATAATTTCCTTGATTTTCTGGGGTAGATGCTCCACTTGTATAAACATTATACAAGTAGGACTGATCCATGCCAGTTTACACTGAGCAATAAGTTGGCTCTCAAGGTGTTCACAGTTATCACAAGATTACTTCTCCTTCATTCTCTGTCGTAAAAAACTGTACAGCTCTGAAAAGCCCGGAAATAGTAAGAGCAAGAATACAAAATAGCCATTTTTTCTCATATTTTAAAAGAGGTAGAAATAAATAACAATTTATCCATTTTCACTGTGCAGGCTTTTAGTGTTCCTGAGCAGTGTTCCTGGATGGTAAACACTTAATAAAAGGAGAAAAAAAAAAAAAAAAGTTAGTCTCCTGCCCATTTTCTCCTCATATGTATTAAACTAATTACTCTGTTTTAACAAGGGGAACTTTGTTCTCATAATTTCCAAGTTTCATTCCAGCCCCTGCAGCTAATCACGACCATGGTGGCTGATAATGAGCAGTAAATTGTTACAGCCCTCGGAGCCCGATAGGTGCATTCCAGTCTGCATCACGCAGCCTTGCTTCTCTATACGTTATTGTTCACAGACGGTGGCTGTCAGACTGTGTCAGCTTCATATACACATTCAGCGAGTCACATCCGCATTCCTGGAATTTATGGCTGCACAGCCCTCACCTTCTAAGGCCCTGAACTCAATAACATGCCACGTCCCTTCAGTCTCACCCTGCCCTAAAATACTTTCACCCACTTACAGGCCTTCCATTTAGAAAAAAAACCCTACTGAGTTATTACAATGTAAATATTTTAATAGAGTAGAGGGGAAAGGCCTATCTAGTTTTAAACAGCCCCATTATTACATTAAGATTGATAGTCACGGGCTAATGGAGCATTTGCTTTAACAGTTTATTTTACTACAGGGAACGTGGACATAGATATGTATGCTGTATTGACTGTTGCATCACTGAGTCTTTGGGTAACAATATATATAATATATAGGGATGTGTGCAGGAACCTGATTTTCTAGAAGGGTCTAATGTAGTCAAAATCTGTCTACTATTTAAAATCTAAGCAAAATAAGAAAAATACCTTCATACGTGTATATATACATATATAGTATACTTTGGATGCAGGAGGCAACGTCCTCTCCGTCGTCCGCCTTTCTAGAAGGCTCCCGACTGCGGGCACCGCTCCGATGTCTCCTTGTCCCTGTGTCGAGTGCCAAGCTCCGGCTCCCCTGGAGCTGCATCCCATGGACTCCCATGCCCTCGCGTGAAAAGGTAATTATGGAATCGGTACAAAGGGGATCAAATGATATCCAGCACCAGCAGCGAGCAGGATAACCGTGTCCTGGGAGGCCACTCTGGCTGCCATTCCAAGTCTGCACATTCTGAAGGAAAGACAGAGGACACCCGGGAATGCAAAAGAAAAAAAAGGCAAAAATGCACATACCCCATTATTAAAACTTTAACAAGGTTAAGAATGTTTTCTAAGGAATTATAACCTGCGATTTCTAGGTTTCTGATAATTTAATTCCCCCTCTGCTGCACATTTTCTGTGTAACGGGGTGAATTTGTCTAGCCTTTCTTTATCTCAGAGGAGATAAATACATTCAAGACTCAGAAACTACTCAGATATCATGGTACAAGTGACTGCAAAAGGGGTTGCATTATCACAGGCCCAGACTTGAGTCAGGAAAACATCTTTAGCCAGGAAAGCTCTTGAAGTGGCAGGGAGATATGGTCTATTTGCACTCACGCTTCCCCAGGGCTCTGCTGTTTGTCTCTTTCTTTGGAGACCAGAAGGAGAAAGTTATACAAAAGCTTCTCAGTAAGGGTTTATCTGCTTTTAAAATATTGAAAGGGGAAAAAAAAACAATTTATAAACTCTGATTTTTTTAAAAAGCAAAGTAAATGTTGTGGCTTGTTCTGCATATTCTAGTGCTGCAGAGCACAAAAGAAAGGAGCTTTAAATCCCATGCATATCCCATGGAGCCACAATGCTACGGTCAGATGTAAAAATGATGTTAAAAAGCCAGATGAGTAGAGCTGACTGGACCCATTCTGACTCTCCAAACTGTTTTCTGATATGATTTCTTAATAACCATCTCTCAGGTAGAGGGGTATAGCGGTACAGCAGTATATGGTATGTCTGAGATAAACATGCTGAAGGCAAAATCTGATCTTCCTGGTAAAATCTGTTGTCATCACCCAGTCATCTCAGTGACTTTCCCTTCGAGTGACTGGGCTATTGCCCGGAACATGTGATGAAGCCCCAAGATGCCAGGAAGGGCGTAAAACACCTAGTGCTGATCGTGATTCCAACCCCTGAACCGTGAGAGCCCGACTGCGGGTCAGGGTGACTCTGTGGTGACCCCTATTCAACAGAAAATGCATAAATAAAAAAATAAATAAATAAAGCCCAAAGCCTCCCTGACTTAGGATGTTTTATTTAAATAACGGCTAACCAAAATGCAGACTGTCTGACCACAAGCATGTGCAGAATTTAGCAGAATGTGGCTTGGATCTTAGCAGATAGCTGAAGTGCTAATAAATGGCAAGTAATTACAAATAACACATGCTCAAAAGAAAATGCTAGAAAAATGTATATGACTTCTGGGAAAGCGGTTATAATTATTTATTGTATTTAAAAAGAGAGGAAAGCTATTGCTTTGATATTATCTATGAGAAGAATTGCAGGTGATGGAGAAAAAAAATCTTAATAATTATAAGATTGCCTGGATTCAGATGTGTGAACATCCTTCATCTTTGAAGCACCTGAATCTAATCCAACAGTTTCAAAACCCTAAAAATTTATTTTTCTCAAAATATGAACCTAATCCCCCAAACTATGCCCTGCTTGTACCAATAAAAAGTGGGCCTTTTCTTCCAGCTTACAGCTGACTGCTGGGTGCAGAGGAAGGACGGTGCTGGCGGGTTTTGGATGATCCATTGCACGCTCCTTCACGTGCAGGTTAGACGCAGGTTATCGCAAAGCATTTGCAGGTGCGTTGCAAAACACACGGATCTGACAGCAGCGCTGGGAGCTGCCGTCTGCTGCAGAGATGTCCTGCCCTAAATACACTGCAGTTACTAAGCAATACACACACTGCAGTCTATTTCTGATCCAAAGTCCACAGAAAATATCAAAAAAAGGGTTTTTTAATGTCAGCAAGAGTGATTTTGCAAGCCAGATTTTCTCTTCGCCTTGCCAAGCGCCTTAAGTAGAAGTATTGCACTGATGAGCAAGCCTGTGTGAAAAATGCACAGCTGCATGGGGGAACAATGAAATAATTTAAAAACAGCTTGTAAAACATGACATAGGTAAATATTTTAAAAATATATATGTGCCAACCCTTTGCACACTGCCTGTTTCCAGAGCACTTTGTCCCCAGGCAGTAAAATCCCCTTATTTCGTCAGGTGGAGAGGAGGGATCAAGGCAGTTAGATGGGGCCTGGCAAGGACATGGAACAGCGTTAGGGTTTGGGGCAGCCGGACATGCTGAAACGGCCGCGGGTACCCGCAGGGGCTCCGGCCCCGCAGCGCTTTGGGGCACACACAGGGCAGCGCTCAGCGGCTGGCTTGGCTCATGGCACTATACAAACCAGGGCTAGGCTGCTTGGTTCGTAGCAGGCATGGGAGCACAGGAAGACATGGCTGGTAGCACGACCTTCTCTAGCTACAGACATCATCTAAGTACGTTCAAGCAAGGAGAACATTGCTAATTGATCTTTGCTCTGTGGCTGGAGGATTTTCATAGCTGCGCATGGTCGGGGCAAAAATGTGACGGGTTCCTGCATAAAGTGGTGCCGCTAGGAGCAGTTCCTCTGTTAAGTCTAGTGATGTCTGAATAACAGAGTCAGTCATCCTTGTGTGACCCATGCCTTACATGGAGGATGGGGACTATTCATCCCCATGGTCCTGGAAGCTCACACTGTGCTTGGGTGGGAACGGATGGAGCAGAGCGCTCCTCTCCTCCAGGACTGAGGACCCGATACCCTCCACGAGCCCTGATGACTTAATCAGCAATGCAGAAACGGCCCGAGCAGTTGGGGCAGGTGACTCGACCTGGCATGCCTGCTGGAGGGGAGAGGAGCCGGTGCCTGGATTCGCAGGCGGGAGCAGAGCCGGTGCCTGGATTCGCAGGCGGGCAGCGGAGTGGCTCAGCGCAGCAGCAGATGCTCGGGTGCACGAGTGCAGACCTGGCTCGGGCCTCATTCCGCTGAGAGCTCAGCTAGGACTTCTTCTCACACCTCAGTGTTCTAACAGACAATGCACTCCGGCATTAATTCTGAAAGAGAATCTTAATGCGAACACCACCGAGCCAATCCCGTCGTTACCAGGAACGTCACATGCAGCCTTCAGAATAACTATTTGACCTGTTTTCTAGCAAAGGCCTCGGAGGTATGATTTTTTTGGCACGTTACATTCAATTATTTTCACTTTTCGGTATTTCAATACCAGCCGAAAATCATCCTAAGTGTTACACTATGATACTGCTGAGCTCCCTGCTCTCAGGTCGGAACAAGGAGGTGGTGTTCTTGCCGCTTACGTGCTAAATGTCATGTGCGTAGAAAAGAATAGGTGTGACAGTAGGGCTGTATAGCCTTGAATTCAAGTTGTGAAAGATTAAAGCTTAATGATGCCAAAACGCCTTTAAAAGATACTCTAAGAACAAACTGTACCTGCTTTCTCCAATATTCTGAAAGCTTAAATTAGTGCAAAGCAGTACACAGGCAGCCTGTCTCCATAATAAATGAAGCACCAGGCTCCCACATAAATCTGCAGTAATTCCAAAATGAGACAGGTATGTTTATCTGTAGCAACTATTCAACAAATATCTCAGCTATCAGTTTCTTTGAATTATAAAATAAAGGCAAAGAAAAATAAACAAACAAACAAACACTCTGCCTGTCACATAGGGTTTTACCCAAGCTAGATGTCCAGATGATTTTGATCTTAAAGAGTTGCTGCCAGGAAGAAGGCAGCATGGGGCTGCCTGCTGCAGAGCCCAGCACCGCGCAGAGGAGCCAGCCTGTGCCTGCTGCAGAACGGGCAGCTTCCCACGAGCTCCCAAAGCCGCCCGGGTGCGAGGAGGAAAGGACATTTATCCTTCTGTGTTCGCATCCTTCGCAGGCCCTTGAAAGCAACTGCATGCCTTAGTTAAATATTTGCTTTGAAAGCACACAAAGTTCAATGAATTTTGACCAGCTCAGACTCAATGACTTTATCATTGTATTTTCTCTTCCACATTTGCTTGTAGCATTCTGGCACAAAGACCTCCAAAGCAAAGCACAGATCATGTGCAGTCCCACTGGTGCAGGCAATGGGCCTTTATAACTTACCTCAAATACATGTTTTTTATTAATTTAGTGCACTTTTTTTTTCTTAGTTGATGATTCAGTGCAGTGGTTTTGCTTTTCAGTAGTATGTGCCAGCATTTTGCCATTTCTTGCCTCTATCCTTTCTACCTCTTTCTCTTTCCAAGGCAACCTATGATTTTAAGCATTGCAACTTGTATAAAGCAAGGCCGCTACATTACAGAAAACATCACAGATTTGACACACTACTACTTTCATTTACAAGATAAACGTCCTTTTTTGTTATAATTCATCAGGTTTCAAAACCTGCTTGTCACATTTCACTAGAATTTTGGGGGTTAAAGTGAAATTTCTGTCAAGTTGCTCTGAATCAGGGTGAACATACTATAAAGTATCTCTGGCCAAAAGCAGCTCTGTTATCACATGCAGAGATTCAAGCACTTAAGGCGCTCTGAAGAGCCGGGCACAAGAACATCTTGAAACAAAACGGCACATCCCTCCTTGGGAAGCCAAGGGGCCTGGCTGCTGTATGCTGGGTGGAATGAGGTAATGGATAGCAGTGGAGATTACTGATTTGCTCAATGCAGTAAAATCCATTTATTTATGGTAGCAAGGTAATAAGGAGATATGTTTGCTCCTAATGCTTCAAACACAATTCCAGTTATTTAAAACAGCTCCTAAACTGCAGAAGATTAAAATTACTATCATTATAAAATCATTAATGCTGCAGTAATCCTGCACTGGTGCGGGATACCCAGCACTATTCAAATCGGGCTCCTTAAGATATGTCCAGGATCCATGATTTGAAACATCCCCAAAAATTAGATGTAACCATCAATATCTTGGATCTTGAATCCCAGCTTCAATTTCACAGGGCTCCCTACGGACTCAATTTCCCTATTTCTCTGTGCAATTCTATACAAATTAAAGGGGGCAGTTTTGCCTGGCACTGATCCAGGCTCCTCTGCAGCTCCAGGGAGCGAGCAGCCAGCAAGTTCTCTCTGGAGCGGGGGAACCAGAGCCCCTCGTGCCCCAGTGGCAGCCACATGCTCCATGTCACCATTGTGCTTATGGATTTGCTGTTTGCAGTAGTTATTAAAGAAAACCTCCCGCTGCTGAACGACGCGCTATTGTGAAGAAAACTTTGCAAGACCCATCTCTAGTCGAAAGCCCCAAATACGCTGAGGCCCTCACTGCATTCAGCAGAGTTTTAGCTGCAGATGGAGCGGAGAGGTGCAGCCCGTCAACTCTCTCCCATGGCTCCCGACTCATCAGATGAGGGCAGCGCGCTCGCAGCCAATAAACCTAATTGCACTTGAAAAGCCCAAAATGGTCCTAATGAATTTGAGCACCAGTTTTGTAGCAAGGCAAGGTGAAATTAACCTTACTTTTGTCAGCTGAATTAATGGCTATTACATAAATGAACAATCTATGTTCTGGACAAGCTGCCCAGAAACAGTTTTATGTGGAAAAATATGTGAGATTGAAAGGAACAAGTGGGCTTTGAGAGCAACAAACACAACTGAGTTGCTATACAAGCACACTGAATTACATGGTTTGTTTTTAAAAACATCTTTTTAGTAGATTATGGCTGCAAATAAAGTGTATTTCAGAATCCTGAGCTGTCCCTCTAATGACGGTGATATCTAATAACTAGTATCGAATATTCCAAGTCTTGCGAAGCTATGGATCAGAAGCACCAGAGAGGTGTGTGCAATGCTAAGGACCTCGTCCTACATTTGGGCTAGCATCACCGGTTTTGAGGCCCTAGCTGGTGACCAACAGTAACTCATTTTGCATTCTGGTTTTTGGAAGTTGCAAAGTTACCTCGGTAACTTTGAGCAGCTTCTCAAGGCACGGAAAGCTGAGATCAGCTCCCTCCTCACCCTGCAGCTTACATGTACTCATAATTAAAAATACTAACTCCAACAATTTTCTAAAGAAACCTGATATCGGCAGTATTCTACCCTTGTTTTCTTGCACGTAAATCAAGTTCTATCCATAGAACTGAGAGCTGTTACTTGCTACATAAAAGTGTTGTATTTTTATGCAGTTATTGAACAGCATTACTGTAACTCATGGCTTTGTGAAAAAATGATATACGTGGAGAATTTGAGAGAGTGTATATGCACTATTTATCTTCATCCTTTTACTTTACATCCAAACTATATCAGTAAGGAGAAAGCACTCCGCTGAAGTGGCAATCAATCTGTAGTCATAATTCAAGTTAAAGGGAATATTTTCCGCCCATCTAACTGCATAAATAAAATTACTCACATTCTGAATGTTTTGTAGGGAATTCTCAAGGTATTTTATTTTTACCAGCAACTTCTGAAATAATTGAAAATAGCATTATATAAAAAATACAAACTGGATACTTTATAAGGTAGATGCTCCTAAATTCTGACAAAAGCAGCAATTACCATTTTTTACTTCCTTTCCTCCTCTAAATTTATTATACAAGTAGCACTAGCAACAGTCACGCTGCCTGTAGGCATACAAGAAGGAAAAATAAAAATGTGTTTTTTAAAAAGCAGTTTAATACTACCTGAAATCACAAGCATTAATCAGAATTACATGGACAACTGCAAGGCAGATCTAATGTTTTTGCTTATCTTAGTTGCTTTGTTTAGCCGCTCTGATTTTATAACTCTTATCACTCACATGCATCTCCCTTAATGTTTATTAAAATCTGTTGCCTCTCTGTATTCTCAGTCGGGTTAAGACACCTTTGGGTTACCGTCTGCAATAGAAACATCCTGGTGTTTCTGGCAGAGAACAGCGGCAGCCCGGTTCTAGCGCTGGGCTGCTCCGGTTCAGGCTGAGAGCAGGAACTGCCCAGCAGTCCCCAACAAGACAGAGCAACGCTGGAATCAGACTGGGTTTCTGTTACATCCTCAACGCTGTGAGGAAGGAGCTCCCCGAGCAGGGGCCCTCTCCCTGTGACAAAGTGCTGTGAAAGCCCTGACTTGGCAGCAGCTTTCAGTTCATGGCCAAAAATTCTTCATGTCCCATCACTGGTGGTGGACAGCAAGCAGTGGGTAGTAGTTTCTGCAGAAGAAAAAGCAATGAGGTATCAGCCCATTTGTGCACCTCCCCTTTCTTCCTTAACAGAAGCTCTACCAGGGAGCAGCATCTTCATTTCACATAGGAAAGCCTGAGACCAAAGGCTGATTTCTCAAACTTCCACATAGAACCACTAACAGAGCCAGGAATTCTGTACCTAGCCCTCTTTACCTTAGATTGTTGCTCTCTAAAACACCATTTGTAAAATAAAACAAAGTCATATTATTTCTCCTAACCTCAATATTTGTGAATCTGTGACTTTAAAAGGAATGTCCTCCCACACTTCCACATAAGTTAACAGCAGTGGTGCACCTAGACTGGATGAATGCACTCAGCAGGCAGCACAAATGAGTTTCTATCACTTACAAACAAGTCCTATCGCTTTTTTTTTTCTTTTTTTTTTCTTCCTCTTTCCATCTTTCCTCAATCACAGAAGATCTAGAGGAAAACCTCAGCATAGTGCAGCAGAGACTTTATTGCCTCCCTAGAGACATTGTATCAGATAATGTAGACAGGTCATATCCCACCTGTAAATTGAAATGGGCAGGAATGCCAGTTTTGAGGTGTGTGTGTATGTGCGCGGGGAAGGCTGTTACAGCACCCTAGTAACCCCAAAGAGCTGCACTATACTGGAATGGCTCATCTTGGCCAGAAATCAGTATCTTGCAGCCAGACATGTAAGTAAGTTTCTTTCTGGAAAGAGACTGCATCCTACTGCATACTTTTCTTGGCTTTATTCCCATTTGGTTACTTTACAAATAAATTGTGGCATGTATTTTATGTTCACACTTTTAAAGGGCTGGGGTGGGAAACAAACAAGTGTTTAACCTAGTCAGTACTAAAATCCCTGGGATATCAGGGCTAGCAATCTTTTCAAGTAGCTTATGTAGATTTTTTTTCCATAGAACCATGATTTATCTTCCTTTACTTTTCTAACTGCATGAGATAATTTGCTGGTTTGAAGGTCACAGTATAACCAAAGAGAGGCTAATATTTTGTCTTCCTGTATTATATTTAATAAGACTGAGTGGCAGAAGCAATAGTTAAAACTAACCCAAATTCCTTTATACAACTTTATTTTCATCAGGAACCTTTTCTTATGGGAAGGGTTTAAAAGCACTGTTTTTCACATCTGCTTTGGTGCACAATTCCTCTGACGAAGCACCAAAGGACCTCTCCTGCTCCCACACTACCCAGACTAGGGATCTGCATTACCCCAACGCAGGCAGTGCTAAAAGCAGGAATTCCCAGCATTTTGTCATCCTCTGATGTTGTGCATACTCTTCCCTGCTCCTCCTGTGACTCTACCTATTTCCGATTACCCCTACCCACGCTTTTAATAAGCTATGTTCAAGTTAAAATAGACAACATTTACTAGAACATGTGATTTAAATTAACTTTGTATCTTGCAATGAACACATATGTATCTAACAATCTGAAGATAGCAAGTCATTATTCCCAGGCTCTTCAGATACATTCTTATCTGAAAGACTACGAATACTTTCAGTACCGTAGTATACAATATTGGAGGTAAAGCTATAGAACTTAAATAAGGGGAAATTTCTGATCTTTACATCAAAGTCTCCTGAACAGAAAAGGCACTTTTCGCAGCAATGAATGTTGAGGGTCTCACAGCCTCATTTATATATATATAAAAGAGTATTGATGACATGCTGAAGAATACAGTGTTAGTTAAATGGGAAAGAAATTGCATGAAGTTAAAAAAAATGTATTTTTAAAATAGGTCTGATATCCATGACCCCAAAAAGGAGTGTTTTCTCATTCCAGAAGTTATGATTCTGTAAGAAATGCCTTCCAGCATAGATCCAAATCCTAATACAAGATAGAAACTCAGCGTTTCTTAGCTTTAGTGGCATTCACCTCACATCCACACCCAGTAGCCATTTTATTCTTTGTAATAACTCAAGAATCTTGGATAAGATTATAATCTTATGGGAAGGCTGAAAAATGAGATCAAGGCGCGCACACACACACACAACGCTGTAACAAGTAGTCACGATTGCCTGAGCATTGCCTCCAAGTTTTCCTCTGAGGAAAATCAGTAAGTATGATTCATTAATAATAGTCCATAAAGAAAAATGATTGAATAAGAAAGCAACATTTTTGAAAGCTACTATAAAACAAAAGTCAAAAGAATTATTTGTGTCCCTGATAAATCAGAGGTTCCCAAGCACTATGTTTTGGGAAGTCTATGACATTTCAGAACACATTTGCGAATAAGCACCGAGTCACTAGGACCCAACAGTACTCACCAAGAGTCCTAAGTAAAATTGCTTTACCACAAGTTACAGAGCATGAAGCAGAAGTGATGCCTCCACAGTTCAAGTCTGTGAAAAAATCGGCACCTAAGCATAGAGTGACTCAGAACTAACATGAGTAATTTTCAAGTATTCAGATAGATCTTTCTACACTTTATATAGCTACCAGGGAGTCGAAGGGGCTTCTAATACTCCCCAGAGCTGTTAATGCTGAAAAAAGAAAAGAGGGAAAAAAAGGCTAGTATCCATAAATGAAAACATCTCAAAGATCTGTACTTCAGCACTAATTAGGCTGACAAAAAGCACCACAGCCAAAGCTAGTACTTGTGCATGAGGTCTCAGTTGTGATGAGACCAGAGAGAACAGAGCAGATGGAAACTCATGCCATTTACTGCATGACTAATGAGTCTGGGACAGTAAACGCAGTATCTAATTCTAAGCTTCTACTCCCTTCAGACACTTCTGGGATTAAGGTAGCAGCTCACTAAAAACATCAGCCCAAACCATGAAATATAAACAAGCTTACAATATAAGGAGAATAGAAAACAACATTTAGAAATCTATGCTGAATACCATAAATTAGTGTTCAGAAGCAGATTTAAGATACAATTACAGAGCAACATGGATCACTTATGAATTCATATTCACATGCATACAAACTGAACTTGAACCTTGAATATGACCAGAAAGAGCAGGTCGAAAAAAAACGCCTTACAAGGCTTGTGGGAAAGTGTTTCACTGGTTCTTGTGAAGAGTGCTACATGGGTAGCAGGCAGGCTTAATATGAAGACAATAAACCTCAGATGTTCTGCAAATCTAGTTTTAGCTTCTGTTAAAAACATTCAGAGAAAAAATTACAGAGAAAATAATGTTGATTGAGAAGGTCACTGTCAGCTATTAACAGTTGCAGCAGTGGCTGTCTCTCTGTCCCTGATCAGCTCTAAGAGCTCATCACTCAATACTCACTGCTTAGCAGGGTTTTGAGCAAAATCAACCACTATAAACAAGCTTCTAAGCAAGGTGGAGCTTTAATTTGACCAAAAACTTTTCAGAATATTTGGCCCTGCAATCCACATTAGTTTACTGTCTCAGTGTACACAGTAGGGTAGATCTGACAATCTCTATAGAAACATTAGCTAGGAATAGAGTGCACATGAATTACTAGTTCAAGCTTCATATCAAAGTCAGACTTCTTGACCTATCAGGATCTTGATCAGTACTTTTTGAATAGACATACCTAATCAGCAATTTTGAATAGACATAATCAATTGGGAAGAGCATACAGGCTTTTCACAAACCAGTAACCTTATTCTTCAAGGATCTTCACACTAATTGTTCTTCCCATGGAAAACTAACTATCCATAGAAACAGGCGACAGTACTCTTGAAAAGAACAAGCAATACTGTATCTTTAATGTTTAATCAACCATTCATAATAAAACAAGATGAAGACTATGTCATTACAGGGGTGTATTGAGCAATTGCTTTCATCCTGCAATCCAGAGGACCATTTTCAATGGATGAGTAAGTTAAAAATTAGGTTTAAAAAGTTCATACAGGGGAAAAGAATATTTATGCATGGCAATAAAAGGGCTCATGTAAGTGTACATGAAAGATTTCCAACAAGAAAATGCCCAGGTAAGAAAAACACACACACACACAGATGGTGCTAGGTAGCATATTCATGTTTTATTTCAGTTAACACAGATAGACTATAGAGGTTTTATTACGAAATCTCAATTCAACCAAATGGCTAAATGTATATTTAAACGTGAACATTGAAGGTGCGTAGTTTTAGCCACTACTTGTCTCAAACCCATTTTCAAGGTAGGATATTGCAGAGTACCCAAGTTACACAAGTTACTTGGGAAGTTACCCAAGATGGTATCAGTTATCAACCACTTACCACATCATGATGTTTTATACCAAGTCACAATTCCTTACATATGTTGGTTTCCTTTCCTGTAAATAAAAAATACATATATACTTTGAAATCAGCATTTTACTCAGAAAAGGTTTCCGACCAAAGACCAAACTATATGAACATGAAAGTCATCAGATCTATTCTACAGTACGAAGTATTTAAATAGCACAGGATAGAATTTTCCTTTCCCCACCTTTAGTGAGGATCCTGTTTGAAAACTAGCCAAATTTGAATCAGCTGATACACTGACTGTTCCGCCTCATATTTAAAAGCATTCCTCAGACTTCTTCCAATTTAGATTTGCTAAATCCATATAGTTTTGTAGCAAGTAAAGCCTAATTTAAGCTTCTTTAGCTATAGTAGGTATCTACTGAAGTCTCATATTTTCTTCACAGTGCATACCTGGAGACTGATCAATTTACAAGCAACTCTTACCTCAAGTTGCTTATCCCAAATCATACACACACTTTAGAAGACTCATGAAGTACATTTTAGGCAGTTGACTAGCACCAACACACTTCAGCTCTGGAAAAAATAAGATTAGCATAAAAAAAGAGTTAGATTAAATGCCAACCTGATGGCAATTCAAAATTTACATTAAGGTTGCTCTGAAGGCAATAGAGTTGACTCAAAAGCTTCCTAAGTTCAGTAGTTTTATGAATGTGTTTCTCCCAACAGGATCCAAAGTAGAGTTGCAACCTCACCTCTGGGTTTAAGAGAGAACTTCTATACCCCTCTGTACTGGCCACTTAAGACACCATCAGACTTAAGAGGGCAAAGCAAAAAAGGGGAGCAGACTAACACCATTTTTCTGTTTAACTAAAATGAACTGTATTACAGCATTTATTTAAAAAGAGTAGTATGATTTACCAAATTTTTTTTAAGTTATCATAATCAAAAACAAGGTTCAAAGGAGTCCAGAACTGTCACTCCATTGGAGTCCACTTACCTTTTGGCAGAAGATGTTTTCTTTCTGAGGAAGCTGAGCATTGCTTACAGTTCAGGTGTGAGTGTTCACTTGTTCAATATTTTAAATATTAAGTCACTGTGATACCTAAACAGCATAAAAGAGACAAGAGCATTATAGCACATACTGAACTCCAGATATTTCTAACCAGATTGTACAAATCTTCAGAAACCACTCATGTAAAACTCATTATCGTAACCAAGATCTAGAGATGGAAAATATGCTTTTCTAATCAGTAATTTTAAATTGTATAGAAAACACTTTTAAAATGTGCTGCTAACCAGGAACATTTAAGTTTATTAATAAACCCCAAATCGTTTCAAGTCTCTGTTAGGGTGAAGAAACCCGTAGGCTTCTAGACTTGATAGTGATTTTACACTGTAATTGCTACTTTCTGCCTACTTACCTATACACAGTACCAAATTACCCAACCAGGGGAAACATCAAAGGCCGCTACTGAGGCACGCGGAAGACAGGCCTGAAAGTCTGCTTACATTCCTTGAAAAATCCCAGAGTTGAGTCCATTCGGACTCGAGTACCCACAGCGTTCAACACTCCAAATATCCCGGGTTATTAGAAGAGAACTTTCAAATGAGATACTGTATCTTTACTAGTGCGGCCCATGGGGGAAAAAAAAGTTTCTAAATGCGCCAATGTATCAATACCACAGCAATAAGCAGGCGAGGCCCTGAGCAGAGCAGGGAGCCGTTATTCCGAACGGCCCCCATAGAGGGGACTCTCCGGGGCTGGGCAGCGCCGCGCGGGCTGCCCCGCCGCGCCGGGCCGCGTGTGCCTCGCGACAGGCTGCAGCGCGGAGAGGGGGCTCCGCGCCGGGTTTTTGCGAGGCAAAGGCACTCTGTCCCCCTGTGTTGACTGCTCGGGGCACAGGCAGCCTCCGAGAGGGCAAGATGTGAGGGGAGGGAGGTCGTTCGCCGCGCACCCCGCACCCGCCCTTACCGCACGGCCGCCGCAAAGAGGGCGCGGGCCCCCGCGCCGAGCCTTAAGTAGCCGCGAGCCGCTCCCGGCAGGCGCCGCGCGCGCGGCCGTTGGAGGGGCGGGGCCCACGGGGCAACGCCGCCGCCATTGGTGGGGCTGGCGCACGTGGCCGCAGCGCTCGCCCTCCCCGCCCC
>JAWLRI010000344.1:4149342-4234857 GCA_034781795.1 Crypturellus tataupa | reverse complement strand
ACCCAATCTTCCTCTACCCAGGGCAAGTCTTCCTTTCTCCCGGCTTCTTCTCTTGTCGCTAGGGCCTGGGACTCTACTCGATGACTACAATTTTGAAAAGCTCCACTTCTCACAGGAAAAAATCTTTTTACCAAGCACAAGGTTATCTGTCATTCATCTGAAAGTGCGCATTGCACCCTTTGCTGTTTTGCCTGTGCCTGGCACAGTAGCAAATGAGAGTAAGCCTAAGCGCTGCACTGATTCTCGACCACTGTGTAAATTCAAGCAAGGGGAGCAATCGCTTTGCAGCTTTTTTCTTTCCTCTTGGGCTCATATAAAGGATAGAGATAATGAAGAATAAATGTGGTCAATAAGTAATTCCACCTCTTCTATCAAAAATCACTGGACACCGAATTGTTGCTGTCTGTGGTATCAGAAAGTATCTGGCTTTCTGTGATGTTAGTTTAAGGATTATTCGTAGGTTTTTTTTTTTTTTTTTTTTTGAATTTTTGCTTTGGTCAGTATAAAGTGAAAGGACTTCTTTTTTTCTCCTGTTGCAACTGTTCTGCAGTAGTGATGTTTCTTCACAATTTAACATTGCATTTAATATTTAAATAGGCCTTGGTATGCCTTGATTGACATCCTTTTAATTTCTTTCAAGTTAATATGCATTACTTCAAAGAAATTTCTTGAACCTGTTCACAAGAACCATTTAGATTAACAGAGCCTTGCGCACGCAAGGTCAAGAACACCTCTTGGGAGGCCTGTGCCCTCCTGATGGGGCCATCTGGGCTAAGCCCACACCTTTTCACACACTAATGATTCTTCACCCCCTAGGAGATTTTTTGCTGCCTTTACCTAAATGGTTTAATATGGGACTGTACATAACTCAATTTATTCATGCTCTCAGGGTTGCTATAATTCTTTAATAATTCCTTTTTGTTGGGTTATCAGGGCTTGGACATCACACGGTGCAAAATAAATTAGCTCCTATGTGCCATTCTCAGTGCTCAATTTAACAGTTTAATGATCTTATTCCAAACAAGGCTTTTGCAGGTAGCAACTTTAGTACATGTAATGATACAAAATGGTAAGTGATTTTTTCTGTGGTAGCACAGGAGGTCTGTAAGAGGAGCTGGACTGGCATGTATCTTATTAACCCTCGCCTTGCAGCCCAGGCAAAGTTTTGCTCTGTCCTCGAGATGATCCTAACTCTTGTGCTGGGGCTTTTGAAGCACAGAGATGAATCCTTTGGGAGGTGCTTTGCAGCTCCCCAAAATGATTTGCCAGCCAGAACAGAGAATTAAGGACCATTTGGATCCCCGACCCAACTCTCATTAATATGTATGGACTCCTTAATGAAGCTGTGCTTAAGCACCAGCTCCAGGTTTGCAGTGGTCTTCATATTTGCAAACATCTGAGGATAGATTGTGCTAACTTACCACATGGTTTCTGACTCCTCTCTCAAGTCTCCTTCTAACAGCAGCAGCAGCATTAGGGCAACCGTGTTGCAGATTCATAAACTTTGCCTCGAGACAACTTTTTAGCTTCAGTGACTGTCATTAAAGAGCCCTGGCCAAAGCTCTAATTACCCCTTACTATTTCCGAGTGAAGCCACCACGTGCTGTACGAGAATGAGTGTAGGGGTGGAGGAAGGAGGGAGAGGAAGAGGAGGACACACGGCAGTGTTGTCTAGGACTCTGGCATGTACCCATTTGTAAACATGTGGATGCTGTCCACTTTGTCAAAAAGATGTAATCATAATAAAACTGCTTTGATATTTTGTACTAGTTTTTGAATGGAGAAGTAGTAAAACTGTTGGGCATAAAATCAGGGACATGTTATAAGAATACTAAGTGTCTAGCAAAGCATATTATATGCAGTGTACGTGTACAGTTGAGTGTCTGCTCTTTTTAATCATTTATATGTAACTAAACCCTGCACTATCTGTTCAGCTGTTGGTTATCAAGGTTGAAACATCAGAAAGCAGATATTTCTCCTGTTAAAGTGTTTATATTTTACATTATAATAAACTCGCCAGCTGATCTTATTCCCATTCAGTTTGCTTTGAATTCAGCTGGAGCCAGGCTAAGGCTGCACATGAGGTTAGTCATTACACAGCTTGCTGCTGAAAGCAGGCTGTCTCGGCACCTACAGACAGGAACGCTGCTGATGCCGGCGTTCATGTCATTTGACAGAATCACTGCATTTTAAGTGACTGGAGGGAATATTTCATTTCCTGGGCTAACTGCCTCTGAGGTGGTTAAAGGGAACAAACGTTGCATGCGGACCACGGGTCGCCCTCATGGAATATATGATTGCATGACATAGTCGTGCCCATTGAAAGCCGATAGCTGATTCTTCCCATATTGCTGAGAGCAGCTAAAAGCAAACACAGCGAAAAGCAGACAGAATTTAACTTCTCATCGCATCAGGGAAGAGCTGGAAGCCCAAGAGGTTTCGTCTGAGATCTCTGACTACTGAAGTAGGGAAGTTCTGCTAAAGACGTCTAAAATTCATTCAGATGATTGAAAGATCTGCTTAGCCCCTCCATCTTCTTGAAGTTAACAAACACAATTTACTTTTTAGAAAGTGAGGCAAGTTAAAAGGCTGGAATTTTTTATCCTGTATTCCTGTATGGGTTCTCAGTATTCCTTCAGAATCCTTTAGAGAAGCAAAATCGAGCCTAGCTTTTAGACTGCATATTAAAGGTATAACTAACATGCTGTAAGATTTATAGCAGACCAGACTATCAAAGGGCTTCAGTTTTTACAGCACAGATTTCTTCTCAGATAAAAACTTTAAATGTATTCCTAGGTCATCAGAACACAAGCTTTTGACTGAACAGTGAGGAAATGAATTTAAAACACAGGACATGACAGAGCTAAATCTCAAATCCATACTTTTAAAACATTTTTAAAGTATATATATAAATAAATCAAGAACAGATATCCAAGAAGTGGGATCACAATCACTACTACTGTATGTGGGCTAAGCCAAAACTGCTGTATTTTCTGTAGCACATTTTGCAGAAGCTGTATCATGTTTAGCTGTATCTTTTTACTTATCTTAGGTGAAGAGAACTGTGTGTTTTTATGCAGCTGCAAGACACTGTTACGTAAAGAAAACAACAAGCATAGGGAAAAAAACTAAAAGTGGGATTATCTTGGCTCTTTGAGACACAGAACTACATAGAGAAACCTATGCTTTATGGAGTCACTAATCATATAATTTTCATTACAAAGCATTTTTATCTTTATTTTTATAAGTGATTTACCAATCTATTTATTAACTTTCCAAATCTTAGTATGATCAAAATTGCAAAAATCAGGTAATTTGTATTAAAATTGCTACATATTTAAGATAAATAACTTGGGCTGAATCTATCTGCCTCCACTACAGCAGTTTAACTAGTAGGAACATTTTCACCAGCTCCTAGGTAGCTCTCTTGGTGACCTATTCACTTCTGGGTGCAGGTCAAAGCGCTGGTCTTGTAATACATTGCTCCAGTATAACTTGATCCTTTGCTATCTCCGAAACAGCTTGTCTTGCATGGAATGCCCTGGGGCAGCTAAGGTTACTTGGGAAGTTTGCTATAACTTTGCTTTCCAGGGAGTGTATTAGCTTTCTGTTTGCCCCCTAATAATTGTTAATTATTCCTACCAGGAAATATTAGATGAGGCGTGGCTGATATCATTTATTCAGTTCATTTCTTTCAACATTCTGGATATCTCTACTTAAATTTTCAGACCTGAGGTCTTACAATGTTACGGAAGTACTGACTTTTAATTCCTGCAAGATCAGTGTTACAGGCAGAGACTAGTGTTGGCTGAGACACCAGACTGTATTTCAAAAAAAAAAACCTTAAAGGTAAGGAGAATTTTTCTTTTTATGATATTTTTAAAAAGTCAAGCACTGGCTGTTAATTCCATTGTTAACATATGAGGGAAATATTTCCGAGCCAATTGCATCATTACACTGTGACATGCCTCGACATAATATTGAATTAATCATGTTTTTTTGCAATAATAAACTTTAGCTAATGTGAAAGTGCAGAGCAGGGACCGCACCTGATCATGGCCTGTAACCTCCTTTCTTTGTCTTTCCTGACATTCGTGCAGAGACCCTGCAGCTGCAGAAAGCGTCCCTGTTTTGGCCTCATCCTTTCCTGTGCTGCTCCCCTCTTTGGATGCCGCCACTTGTGGGTTCCTCTCCACAAGACACCCATGTTCCCAGTCATCACTTGTGATCCCCTCCGTATCTGCTCCAACCTCCAGTCTGGTTACTCCATCTTTCCCTCCATATTCTCTTACTAACACACAAGTTGTGTTATTAACATTCCCCTGCCAGAAAGATCATCTAGCCACGTGTTACAGCAGACATATTACCCATTCAATACTCAGATTAAACAGCATTTTTGCCATAGTTCATAGAAAGGGGTGCATGCAATCTAACACCTTTATAGCAAGATTGCACTTTCATACTCATTTAGTGTTCCAAAATTCAGCTACAGAGCCAACTAGTTTATCACAAAGTAGGCAGTACTGCAGAATAGAGACTGTGCACAGATAGCACTGGGCGTGCTAAGAGCAGTGCAATAAACACCCACAGGTTAGCAGGTTCGCTTCATTGGCATTACACTCGTAGAAGAGACATACCTTGAGAATGTTTCTTTCATATACAGAATCTCTTCCTCTCGTTCTTGTTCAGTCATTCCCAGATACTGAGCTAAAATATTCCATTCATATATACCATATATACAATTTAATATTATTTAGCCAAATATAGCCTATTCAAAATCACTGTAATATGAAAGTGAGCCATATCCCTCAAGGAAACCATTTTTCATCATGAAATTTTGTTAAAATGAACATATACAACAATTTATTATTTAAAAAAATGGAAACCATTTCCTAGGCACATTTTCAAATGGTATTCAGCCCCATCTCCTCTTTTGGCAGATTTCCCTGCCCTCCATTAAGTCGTGATGACTTCTCTGTCTTTCCTATTACTCCTCTAATTTTGAACATTGTCTTCTATCATTCTAGCTCTTATTAAAGGGGAGAGTCCTCAGTTTCTCATTCTCTGAGGAACTTTGCAACCATTCAATATTCAATATTCAGGATGTATTCTCAGATCTATATGGAGTCTTCAACCACGCTTCCTGGGCAGTCAAAAGATGCTGAGGGCATCAAGAAAGGCAGTAGGGGCTACAAACTGAACATGATTCCTAATCTCATCTCTACCAAGATCTCATTGCACTATATCATACTGCATAGATCAGAGGAACAGAAGTTACAAGCTCCTTCAGCTTCATATATGCTAGGTTGTAATGACATATTTTTTTTCCTTTTCAATTAGTCTTTTTTCCATAAAAATAGCACTCCTTTAGAGGATGGAGACTTGCAGACAGTAAGCTCAACTGTCTTATTTTATTTTTCATATATGTAAAACTAATTCAACTTAATCATAACAATATTCTTAAGAAGGAACAGGGATATTAAGCAATGTTATGGTTCATAGTCATGGAGGAGGTTGAGAGGAAAAGACGTCCTTTTCCTAAAGGGCAGCTTCTGTCCTGCACTGGAGTTTGGAGCTCGTAAGGACGATCGATCAATGAGGCCTACAGCGCTGCAGCAGTGTCACGGACTCAGCTACCAGCCCCTCCGTTTTAGTGAGACAGCCAAGTGCTCCTGCTCCATTTCCTGGGCAGAAGATGATGGATGACATCTTGGATAGAAGAAATACTCAACAGCAGGAAATGAAAAAAAGAGAGGGTTGAATAATAAATAAACGGCATTTTTGCTGTGGTCAAACCTTTTGTAAAGTTACTTTGGGAAGTATTTTTATTATTTTTGGCCCTGCAGTTTATTTTCTGCAGCTTTATTTTCTTTGGGAAAGAAGGAAGCGGATCACACACTAAGCTGACAAAATGATTTGATAGCATTATAAACTGGTGAAGTCTGTAAGCAGTGTCCTGACTGAGGAAGTTATCATCTGAGCCAAATCACAGCTACGCTCAAGCTAATTTCACCTGCTAAAATATTTTCTTGAGGGGCAAGAAGTCTGATGACAGTCAAATAGCACAATGGATACAAAAACATAGGTTTCATCACTTCAGTCTTTTCACCCCAAACTAGTTAATTTTGAATACTAAAAGCAATGACATTTAAAATATTAGTTAGGTTAAATACGTAAAGTTATATTTCAGGTAGATAAGAAGAGAGGAATAATAGTGATACAAAGGAGCTAACAAGAACATTGAGTCAACACTGGACATTCTTCAAGAGAGGTTTAAACAAAAAAGCCAAAAACAGAGCACAAGCCTGAGCTCCCTCTAGGAGCCTCTTGCTGTTTCGTTTTAAAGCGTCAGGGAAAATGAAGGTGCTCGACAGAGCCAGCTACACCCCAGAGCACCTGCCTCGACCTGCAGCCACAGACAAATCTTTCCCAACTTTCTCTTTTGAAATCCAATTTGAACAAGGCAAAATACCCCAGGTTTCTACTTCCATGCTATATGGACTTTAACTGGGAATATTTGAATGAAATGTAGAATGAAAAATTTATGTAGAATATTTGTGAACAAGCCTGGCCACATTTAAACAAGATTGAATAGAAAAACAACAATAAATCTTTGGATAACATTTTCAAAAGCTCCTTTTTTTATGTCTGGAACAAATACTGGTGAATAGGCAAAAGTGAGCCATCCTCAGCTATTAATGTGACGAGCTGACGGTTCCAGGAGCTTCCATTACTTCTTCCATGTCCATGCACTATGAGAGCGCTTCCCCTGGGCACCGACAAAGCAAGGACTGCTGCTTTTTCTCTTTCGAAAGCAGAAAAGAGCTTTTATAGAAAATATTAATTGTTTTACTGAAAATTCATTTGGATACCAAAAAAAAGCACATATTACCAAGAAGGGATTTCACCTGATTTTTTTCAACTCCTTCGATCAAGCAAAACCAACCGGTATTATGACTATGCAGCTTTTTCTTTTTTTTTTTTTTTAACTTAACAAAGAGATGTTTTATAGAACAAATGAGAGGAACTCTTACACTGGAAAGTCACTGTTAGTTTTTGAGTCATTTTAACCATATCAGCTATGGGACAAGAAAATGTTCTGCACTTCTCAGCATTCTTCGTCATGGACAGTTACCAAATGTTGAGTTTAGTCCTTGGCTTCTTATTCTTAAAAAAAGTCGTCTCAATATTTCTGGATTTTGGGAAAGGTCAGAGCCACATCTAAAATCTATTTCAAGTTCTATGGGTTTGATATAACAGCTCTAACAACGCTTGTTTCTTCTCTTTAGAAGCAGCTTGTGGAACTCAAATAAATCCACATTAGGACTACTAATGTGTAAACTACTAATGTGCAAGCCATATGAATCAAATCCAATTATGAGTGGAAAAAAGCTAACCAGCTTGTGCTCAATTTCCTGATGGGTGCTACAATAGATTAGGTGACGCAGGTACATAACACAGGAACTTACAAGTCAAAATGATTTTTTTAAATAGTAAAATGATCATCCACTTTTACCTGCTTGTCAGTCAACACACTTTCTCACACACAGCAGTATTTCCACTCACAGGTTCGAGGTTTATTTGACAAAGTGATAGAAGGGATGATGGATGAGTACCTCAGACATGAGCCTCAGGGCATGCTGCAGAATATCTGCAATGGTAATGAGAGCATCAAGCATCATTTGATTGTCACTTTTAAACAAGGATTATTCTTAATACCATATGTGCTCTCTGTTTTCCAATGGCAGCTTCTCTTCCTATTGCTGTTTCCTCTGGACTGCAATAATTTTAATTATATTTATTCATATAGTCTAAATTTTTATATATAATATAAAATTATTATTATATTCCTTTGGACTATTAATCAAAAGAGAAAAGCTGAAGTAGGAGAAAACTGTGACCTTGTTTCTCTAATACCGTGTATTTCCTTGGCAGCGAGCATCTACTGACACTGATCACATTCCTATTGGAAGTGTATTTTCTCAATTCTGTGCATTGCTGCTAGCACTGCCTTTCTTCCTCCCAGATCCAACCTGCCACTCCTCCATAATACAAATTTAATGAAGAGCCAGACAACGCAACCCTCTATGCATCAAATCATCCCACCTGCCAGTGCATGAAACAGAGCCAGGTGCTGATGAGCGCAGCTGAATGAGAGAGGAGCTCAAAACAGACCTCCAAACCCAAATAACGCCCAACTGACATTAATTACCAGCATCTAAATTTATGCAGTGTTTGATACACATGAGCATACGGCAAAGAAATCCTGCCTTTTACACGGGAAAGAAATCCTGCCTTTTATGCGTTACAGTTCAGAGGGCTCCATGGCGCTCCCTGGAGCAAGCACGGGCAGCGAGTATCCCGCTGTGCTGCAGACCGGCTGGGACACTGGGAGCAAGGTGTGTGCCGGCTGCAGGCACACGGGTAACACCTGCAACAAGGGGCATGTTACTGCACTGGAAATGTAGCGTAGAGATGTTGGACCTTGCAGTTCATGAAGGATTTCCTCAAGTTATAATGATCCTGACAGCTTTTCTTGCACAAAGAAGGCAAAGAAGAGCCATGTTCCTGGTGGAAATGTCACATCTAAGAGGAAAGGTGGCTCATTGTGAATCAGCTGGCTTCGGAGATCATTAAGTATCCTGCATTACTCTTTGCAACCCAGTAGAAAGGTACAGCTCAGTGGTTTTCTTGCAGAAACCTGAAGTAGAATAGAGGATCCAACACACCTATCCCTGCATGATTAGATGTTGCAAACAGCATCTGTATTACATGCCTAATAAACACAGTTGTTTCTTCTATTTGTAATAGAGTACTCTAGAGTAATAGAGACTCTAACATTTAGGTTAGAGTCATATTTTTTCTTCACTAGTGCATGCTTAAAATTCTCACATCATGAATTTTATACATATATTTATACATAGACACTTATGCATATGGCAGTACAGTTGAGTTGTACTTCATTTGGAAATGTACACATGGAAAACTGCATCCACATAGAAATGAATTCTGACTTTATTGCTGTGAAAAATTACAAGACAGCTTTCTATCTTTTTTAATCTTCATAAACTAAGGAATAAAACATCTGACGAGCATCATTCAGACTCAATTGCTGCATAAGTCTGTAAGCTTTCCATTTGTGTGGCCGGGCTAGGACACTGGGCAGCGTAGGTTTAACGCTGGAGGAAACGTACCCTTGGGAGGCAGAGGAGGGTCATGCTGGGGCGCTCGCTGCATCTCCTGCGAGGGGGCTGCGCTGCTGCCACCTCCCCTGGGGCTGGTGGGAGGCAGCACCATCCCGTCACTGGAGCAGGTGAAACCATCACCAGTTCTCCCAGTTCTGGACCTGCCACAATGGAGCACCAAGGATGGGGATTTCAGATGAGTTAGTGAGGACTAGAAAAAAAATGAAGGAGCTGCTCTGCCCTTGAGAGGCAGGACAAAAAGTTAGAGGTAAAATAAATAATATAGCTCCTTTCCGTTGAACAGATTAAATCATAAATGTCTATGTGTTCAGCAATAATAAAACTTGGGCTATAGAAAATAATGCCCTCCAACCTGGACGGATTTTGAAAAACGTAAGGATGCAATGCCAGTACATCTGAAAACATCAGGGGTAATGAATGAGCTTCTCGGGAATTGAATTCATTTGAACCATTTTAATTCTAAATGTTCTTCTACAATGGATATAAGTTCATTTAATCTGGCTAAAGGATTCATCCACTGAAATCATGATTGAATTTGTGCCAGTCTCCAAGTGGCAGTAACATATTTCTTCCAAAAATAGTGAAGAGTAATGTTAAGCAACATAGAACGAAGTGCTCCTTGTTTAAGTCTAAGCCAATATATAAGCATTATGGAACAGTTTAATATCATATTTGGAGAAAAAAACATTGTACTGGCAAAATCAGAACAAAAAAAATCAGGTAAGAAAACATGAGGATGTCAGTATTTGGGGGGCTGAGAAGAACTCTCTCTGTGAAAATTTTTTGACATTTTGTCTTTTTTGACATTTCTATTATATAAAAAAAAAAGAGTGGTTTGGTCCAATACTACAAAACCAGTGCTAGTTTCTCTCAAATGCCAAACAAAAGATATTTAATTATTTATGATTTAGAAATCTGTAGGAAAAGGAAAGGAGAGAAAAAGGGAAGGAGTCTGAGGCCACCTAATTGCCAGCAAACCGCACATTTCAACCTGACCTGCCAGGCAGATCCAGAAACAGTTACTCACGCAGAACACCCCTGTGAGGTATTGTCCTTACAGGATTGCTTAGGAATTCAGGTGCTGCTCAGTGTGAATAACGCTGCCTTTTTCTATATCTCTGCAGGCTATGAACATGCAAGCAGATCGGGTCATCAAGAACTGCAGGAAACTCGAGAAACTCATGGAAACAAGATGACTCATACATAGAATAGATGGAAGATAAAAGCGTTCAAGGAATATAGTAAAAAATACTGATTGTTAGGCATGCCAACAAATTGCATCATGCAGCACCTTTTAAATCAACCCTTCACAGGTTTAAATCTCTGCATAAATGGTAAATAGCTCATCTTGAAAATAGCCTTGCTAGCAAGCTTCAGTTTTCATTTGACAGATAGAAGCTTGAACTGGCCAATGTGATAGATCAAGTCAGTGATACCAGTGATGCATCCAGGAAGAGAATGTGACAATTCCCACTGCCCTCTTTAAAAGAACAAAAGTTTAAGGTTTTCACTATTATCAAATATGATAAGATCTCAGCCAAACTCTACCCGTGAGAAGCCTACCCATGCAAGCTACATGCAGTGGCATTTGCTCCACCCACAAATGTGATTAACTGTGGATATTAGCATTTGTTAATTTTACATAGGAACATAAAATAGCTTTGTGACTATTCAATTCATTCTTCAAAAACTTGTGCTTCATTAAAGATTTCTGTTTAGTTCTACTCCCGTGACCTTGCTAGTCTGACTTCTCTCTTGCAAAATGCCAGTTCTCTTGTATATAGATATTCTGCAGATACAAGTCTCTCAGTTATATCTGCTTTCAGAGATATTCATCACCGTGTCTTTTTAAAAACAGTTTTGTTTCATTAAGATGTCCAAATGTCACATTTCTACACCACTGCTATTACCAGGTGACAGTGTTTTTACATTTAAAATACCATTTCCAAGTTTATCATCCCACTCCGTGACTTGTAATCCTTCTGGATAAACATCTTTCAGCTCTGCAGAGGTATCCCTGGTGATGGTTGCCATAGCGCTCCGCAGAATTTCATTTCTGCTCATTCCTCAAAAGCAGGACTCTGGGTCTCAGTGGGAGGCCCAGCTGCACTCTTCTTCTTAGATCTTATTGTTGTTACTATTCTGCCCCCACCAGGGTATGAATTACCTGGGCATGTCAACAGCATCTTCACCTTATGCCACCAGCTCCACTCCAAATGCTTGTCTCAAACTGTTTTCCCTCTTTCTGTAGGACATTATTGCACATCAGTTGAACGTGTCTTTGCTTTTTACTTAATTTGTATATCTCAAGTACAAACTATTCTCCACTAAAAAATCCAGAATACACTTTCTAGCATCATGCACAATACACTGAAGTTTTAAGAACTTCGCATTCTTTATTTGAAAGCTGAACCTTAACTTGCATTCAAAATACCCAAAAATCTGAAATAACAATCTGTTATTCTGATTGGCTCAAATCATATATTTTCCACAGGAACAAATAACCTTTCTTTGTGCAGTTCAGTCTTTTCCAGTCTTTCTCTCATTTTGACAAATACCTTCCCCAAGCCCTTTAATTTAAAATTTAAGTGTCTTGAGGGCAACTTTCTAAGATAGATATGAAAAGACTGATGCCACAAAAGCCACATCAGCAGCCGTTAGGTACCAAAACGCCTTTGGAAAGAAGGGCCATGCCAACCCTTTTGAAGAGGTAGCCCATTTGAGCAGTACCTTGTTCAGACAAAGTAGAAGCTGAAGAATCTGTCCATATAACATGGGCAGAACCTGGTTCATTGCAGTTTCAGAGTCGTTTGTTCAAGCTACAGTTTCTAAAGAAGTATTTATATAACATATATCACAAGGAAGCCTCCCCTCACAGTAGCTAGAGGGTCATTACAAGTAAGTAGAAGCACAGATACATACATGTTTGGTGTAAAAAAGCCACAGCTGCCTCTTTTCATGTCCATTGACTGAGGAACAGATGAGAATAAATGAACTCTGTGATAATTTGTTTGACCAGAGGACAAATTTAGGATAAAATACAGCACAGGGAATGTGCAGGATGCTGAAGGCTGACAATGAAGAGGAGAAAGCCTCTAGAAGAGCACGGACCCAGGGCAACAGCCTCCCAGATTCCATGCATGTTTGGTCAGATACGCTAGAAACTTAGTGTCACAAGAATCCACAACCAAGGCAACTATTTTGTGATCTTAAACATAAGCAAAAGGGCTTATGTGAGTGGCAACATTGGTCCATAGGATTTTGCCTGAGCGCCACACTTCTCCAGGATCTCTGCACTGTGGTTTCCAGGAAGGGTGTAATGTTCTCATCACAGTTGCCTAGGAAATGACTTTGTCACACAAAAGTTTAAGGTCCCAGAGATGTTTACTGACTGTGGTCAAATACCATTTGAAACTCTTCTATTTTGTAAGTCAGCAGGAAAGCACAAAAGGTGCTTCTTGGAAGACTCACGCGCAGTCCTACTGCTGTGCATAAGAGGAGAGGCGGTAGAAGTCACCGCTCTGGAGTGTGTGCAGAGGACAGCGTGTCCTGGAAGTTTTCCAGAGTGACCCAGAGACAGGTATCGATGGAGAGTGGCTCCAGGCTGCCTTGTACATCACAGCCAGGATCACTGTTCCCTCATGTGCGTCTTTGGCTTTGGCTTACCACGCTGGGGAGAACAGCAGTGGGAACCAGGCATTTTATGTAGGTCAGCCAGGGTATGTCTACGTGCCACAGAGCTGTGCCAAGGAAGTTAAGCAGCTCAGCTAAAAAATCACGCCAGTGTACAGCTCAGCCCAAGCAAATGTGCCTTGGTGCTTAACAGGGCTAATACATTTGGTTCATTGTGCATAATTCTACTGCTGCAATGGAAACATCCTTCAGCGCTTCTCTAGTGCAGAGCCTGACCCAAAGAAACCGCAGAGTCCAAACCCTTCCCTAAGGGTGTCACTCCAGGTGACACAAAACTTCTCCTGCAATGACCCATCTCTCTGATTTGAATTTCTACCTCCGTGTACACTGACATTGTTCAAAAGGAAAGTCTAAACTTTCCAGAGAAGCTAAAACCTCCATTTATAAACACGTCATAGCAGATTTACTCTTAGACCAATTATATTATGTGTGTCTCTTAGAAACACCTAATAAAGATTTATAAATACTTTAAAGAGGTTTTAAGTACTACTGAAATAAATGGATCCTGGGCACTGGGGAGGGCAAGAAAAAGTACAGGCAGGCGCCAGCCTGGCTTCTTCGCATACTTCTCCTTGTGTTTCTGAAGACTGACCTGCAATACTCTTCCTTTCCAGGGGCAAGGTCCCCTTGCTCCACCATGGCATGGGTCTGTGTGTGGCCATACACCCAGCTTGAAAATAGCTGCCTTCAGAAAGGGCAGCAACATGGTATGACCTAGATAGATTACATACATGCACACTTATATGCGTATGAATATATATAAATATGCATGTGTGCATACAGCCCTAGCCTCAGCACTTTTAATAGCTGGAATAGAAATAAAGGTGATGGAATAAGTGTAGAAAGAGGGAAGGAATAAGCAACAAGGACAAGTGTGTACTGTGAAGAGGGTTAGGCAGTTGTTAAAAGCACAGAGAGAAAAGAAATGGGAAATACAGGGCATCTCAAGAGGGTAGACGTGGTCAGGGAGACCACAGAATGAATGAAAGGGTCGCAGGCAGGAGATGGTAATAGTAGCTGCAAGAAACGACAGTAGTCAAGCAGTGAGTGGTGAAAAAAGCTGGCACTGAAGAAGTGAGGGAAGCTGCTCAGCAAGGACACCACGGTGGTGGGACAGACAGGGCTTTGAGAGGATCCACAAAAACCTCCTCGGTTAGTCCTGCGGCAACACGGGGGAAGCTGCTAACCTAAAGGTCGGACTGTTTAAGCTGTTATGTTCAGAAAACCTTCTCTCTCTGGTATCGAGTTTCTCTTGTTGCTGTTAATGCAGCTGAGCATTCTTTGAAGCTGAAATAATTTCCTTTGTTCTTCTTTCCTCCCTCCTGTTCTTAGTCGTTGGTTGAATTAACAATTTAAATTAATTAAAAGCATACTTGTCTAAGTGAAAGTTCCCTTATGCAATGATTGGAAAGAAATACACCACATGGTTATAATGGTTTTAAATGGTTATAATAGTTTCAAATTTGACAGATTCTGCAGATTTTTCTCTATAGAAATGGCCACTTTTATGTGACCATGGGTGTATTTCAGAGTATGAATGCAACCAGATTTCATTCACTCCTGCTATTAGGAAAAAGCCTTGATCTTCCTGACTCCCTTCAGTGAGCAGTTTTTTTAATGTGAAAAGTACTCAATTGTTTCTCAAACTGCTGACATTCCTCCTTCTCAATTCTTTTGTCTTCATCCAATGGGACTTCTACATGTTCACAATTCTTGGGATATTTCCTTTGCATCTGTCTGTTCCAGATGGAACTGGCTTTCAGGGATTCTATGAATGTCTACAAGTATTCCTAGCAATATTGGCTGCACTGTCTCTGCTTACTGATCTTATCATAAGCCGTTTACCGTTTCCATTTTATCCTTCAATTAGACCCTTCTTCAATCCCATTCCTTCACATTCCTTCCCTCGGTTCTATAAATGAAAGGTCTTTAATCTCTCCTTTCCTCTAATTGAAGCTGTCCTTCCCAGTGTGTTTTCCACTGGAAAGCTCTGGTTTTCATTAAGCAATGTCAGCAATACTCTGGTTGCTGTTGCTTTCTGTTTAATGTGGTTTTGCAAGAACAATAGCAACTTTTTGTCTCTCCATAGAACGTAGAAAGTAAGTTTTAATTTATTGGACTCGTAAAACAAAGCACAGCAGTACTCCAAGTCCCAACTATATAATTCTTTACCCAGAGCTGAGACCTTATTAGACACTGAGACATTCCAGCCGTAATTGGAATGACAACAGGTCAACCCTGTTAGGTAAATAACATGAAAAGGGGGATTAAACAAGGAAAGATTTCTTGAGTCATGTAATTGTGCCATGCAGAGGCCTGGTGCACGTAAACAGAGGCTTCAGACACAAAATCCTGATAATGATCTGCATAGCTGGAGAGGTTTGAACCAGCAAATCCCAGCAATAACCCAGTATAAATTGAGGGTAGACATTAAACATTATGATTTTGTTCTTCACTGGAAATACTGACAGCAGCCACAAAAGAGCTGATCAGATTAATATCAGACAAATAATGGATGTTTCCACAAGCAGGAGGTCTCAGCCTCCAGCAATTAGCAGAGCTCCACTGTTATCCACCAGTTGAGGAGCTAACTTAGTTTGTCTCAGATAACACACACAAGCAATGAAAATAAAGGAAATTCTTAGCTTGAATCAAATCAGGCATGAAAATTCTCAGTACTTTCATGGTGTGGGATATCTTTGAATCATACTTGCAGACAACTATGTTTGCTATGAGTTAAGACGAGTGATGGAGATAAAAACAATATAGTCAATACGCACTCCAAATCCCACACAGCTGTTGGAACAGAATACCTGCTCTTCTCATAGTTCATTTTTACAGAAAAAGAATAATATAAATAATTTTTGTCCTTGAGTAGGGAAGGAAGAGAAGGTCCATTAATGAATGAATAGCAATTAAAAGCCTCTGAAGATCTTTTCTAGTGTTTTTTTTCCCTGCTTTTCTCCCAGGTTGACATCTCAAAAGCAAAGCTTAAAGATCAGTTTGGATTGGAAGCAGAAACAGTGTCAATGTTCACAGCTAAATCAAGCTCAATGTAATAGTGAGAAGTGGCAGGAAAAGAGCTACTTCTTGCTTACGTGAGCCAAAGCTGTTGTAAATCATACCAGGTGTCTACAAAGGTGTTCCCAGGACAGCAGAGCTGAGACCAAGGGTCTAACCACTCAAACATGTCCCAGAAACCAAGTTGCAGATCCTGCGGTTACCGAAGGCAACTTGCACACAGCAACAACATGGCACTATGTCTGGATACTACTGACGAGACACAAAAAAAGAAAAAAAAAAAAAAAACAGATTAGTCAAAAGTCTTATCTCTAAACATCATTAATTTAATTACCTTGGTTATCACCAGCTCTGAAGCTAATGCTGTCACTGCCAGGTCAGGAGCTTGCCATCCACTCCCTGGCTAGAGCCTCTCTTGAACTCTCTTCCTTTGAACACATAGCCCAGTGGATATAAAAAGATATTTAAGGCAACATCATCCTAGGAGTTGAGAATGATTAGTACTGATTGAAATTGAGAACTTCCATGCCACAAGAAGGTTTTTTAAAGTCTGTTTTTGTTTTGAATCAGAGTTTAAACCAAAATATGTTTACCAAATAATGAAAACATCATAAGGTATATGTTTTGAGACAAACAAAGTCTTTTTATTTATTTGAGTTTAAAAGATTAATATTTTTAAACATTCACAAAATTAAAAAGATTATAAACAAAGTCTTTTCTAAGTGCGATAGAAGAACTATGTTTGAGGATTGGAAAAAGAAACATTTCAACATTACTGAAATGCTTCACTGACTTCTTTCAGGATGGTATTTCACGTAAAAAAGTACATGACAGGGAAAATATTAACTATAAAGTAGTATTTGGTAATCAATAAACATAGGAGTGGAAAATTTCTGTTCTATTTCAGAAAGACTGCTACAGATGTGCTCTGCCCAGTAGGTCCCTGTGAAAAATATTTTGGAGCCACGGTCACGCACATGAAAGGTTTTTTGGAAAGGGTCTGGATCTAAGAAGAGACTGAAGATTCTCAGGTTGCTGATCCATTTCTTGACTCATCTTTTCCTAGTGTCATCTGTGAGGTAGCTCTTGCCTGGGTCTACTCCCTCCTTGTGCACCTCACTTGTCTGAAACAAGACCGTGTAGAGCAAGGTGAAAGCCGTGGAGAGCTTCCGTCTTCTCCCAAGTAGTGACTGCCAGGGGAAGTCTAAGATATAGACATGGTTGTCACCAGATTTCTGTAAGTAAAGTTCTTCACATACCATGCATTGCTGTATAACAGGTTTAATTCATGTTGCATGATTAATGGCTGCCTGAAGATTAATCAACCTGCTGATGTTGTTTTATGTCTAGAAATTTTTAGAATAAATGACATTCCACTTTGCTTTTTGCTCCTGTTCAGTGCTACTCTGTCGCAAATCTGCTTCCAGGTGGCTTATTTAAGATTCTAAAGATCTCCTGTGGATTTTAAAAGTGTCTTTGTAATGCACAGTGGAAAAAGAAAACTAAAAGACCTGTTTTCCTGCAAGTATATTTAAATAATTTTATTTTGATGATAGGCACTAAAGCTTTTCTTGATCGTTATCATCTGAAAGTATTATAAACCATAGAATGAGAAAATCTAAATAAACCAGCCTGTATTAAGGTCAACCTCTGGCCTTTAAGTACGGGCCAGATTTTAAATACTCAAGTAACTAAGGCCAGTGAGAGTTCTACTTAAGAACTTTAAGTCTAAACAGCTGTGCTTTTAAGCCTAAAGTTTTTGCCCAAGCCTATGGTAGAAGGCAACCTGATATCCCTTTTTTTGTTTAGTGGAACCTGTGCAAACATGATGCACTTCAGGACAGAGGCAGAGAGCTATGGTCAGGAGACCATCACTTTCCAGATAATATTTAAAATGAGAGAAGAGCTGAGGTGCTTCTTGCTGAGAAGAGCCCAAGGTGGGCTATAGTTTTGCACATGAGCTTCTGAGCCACATCAGTAAGCAAGAAATATTTAATAGATTGGTACATGCCATATACCGATGTTATTGCACATCTGGAATAATTACAGTGTTGAGTCCTGAGCCACATGCCTGACATAAATTTTTCCTGATGACTATTTTTGTATCTTCAATCACTCTTTAATTTTTCAAACTGTCATCAAAGTGTGTTTTATTGCAAATTTGTCTGTGACAGATGGCAGGTTAAGGTCAGACAGAGCGTATCAAGCTTTTTGTTTGGAAGAATGCACTATCTGTTGCAAATGGCCCCAAGGATCACTCTTAGCTTTAACCTGAACTGGTTCCTCAGTCAGTGACACACAGTGGACCTTTGACTCCTTGAGACAATGGCTAGAGATGCTAAACAGCTTTCAGTCTTGTTGTTGTGGATATTCATTTTCCCTCAGTTCCTGCTGTTAGAGGCTGATCCATGGAAAAAGGGAGGAGAGAAAGCCTTAACCCAGCTCATATCTTCAGGGATCTTCAGGTGAGAATACTCTCTTCCCAGTGCCATATAACTCTGCCCATCCAATTCCAGATGTGGTAGGCTGAAAAAATAACAATCCTCTCTTCTATTTTCCATGTTACTCACTGAAGTCAATCCTATCCAGTTTCTTGGTCCTTTCATGAAAATCCAATCATCGGAGACATTTATGGTGGTGTCCTCACAGCAGAGAGAATATAGCATCTTGGCAAGAAATCCTTTTGCAGGTCTCCTAGGTGACAATGTTTCTGTCAAGCACTGACCATGCTTGAATGTTTCTTTCCAGCTGGATGGAATAGAAATATCTGAGGAATGGCAGATATCTGTTTAAAATTGCTATTATGGGAGCAGTAGCTTCATAGTAGTAGTGAGGATAGTGCTGGCTAAGAAGTTATAAGGTAAGTCTCCTGGCCAGGAAGATGTTGTTTCCCCTTTGGGTAGTAGATTCAGTTCAAATTGACCTGTTTCCTAAAACAAACAAACAAAAAAGAACAACAACCCCAGTACTCTTTTCTGGATGTATAAAAATGTAATCCAGATTTTGTTAAACAAAAGCAAACATACCATCCCCAATATAGTTTAAGTATTAGTTCATTCTTTTTTTTTTCCAACACTGTCTCCCTTGCAGAGTTTTGAACCAACTCTTATTTGTGCACCAAGAACCTCACATTGATTAACTCTTCATGCATCGTTTCCAAATGCCTCCCAAGGACTCTGTAAAGATTTCAGCATGAATGGTAGGGTCACAAGGCCGACAGTCAAGAGGCACAGCGTATCACACACACTATGTCTCTCTATTTCATTACTTTTCTTCCATCCAAAGTTGACAAATATTAATTCATGTTTAAACCCTTATCTGTTTGCATTAAATTGGTTGAAATACCTTTTTACTTTCATCTTCTTGTCAATGAACACGGGAAAAAATGGAAACATGCATCAGAAGGACACACTAGGAGTGTTAATATGCAGGAAAGTGGGTTTATATGTGATAGGATGATATCATTAAGAATAGTTCACATTTAAGACCCCTCTCAGCACTTACTGAAATTCAGCAACATGGTGCACCAAATTGCATCAGAATGAGCCATAGCCAATGACAAAGCATCATTTATCACAGCATTTTCTCTTTCTAGGAATTTGAAATATTTGCATGCGGTTTGTTTAGATGATCTTCATTCTTCAATTTTGAAGCTGCTCCCATCTTTGCATGAAACTCTACTGTTTTCAATCACAACTTAGAACCTGTTAGGAATTATCTGTGTCAACACATCATTGCTGGACAATGTAGCTTCTGGGAGCCAAAATATTTGGTGGGAACAGCAAATTTTCTTCACATTACCATGAGGGCTCAAGTCTGTTTGCTGTCCTTCCAGCTCGCCAAGCATGGAGTTTATTGGCCTGCATCTGTAGGGTCTGTAGTGGCAGAGCAACCCCAGCAGACAGACTGCTCCAAGGTCAGGGACACCAGCACTTCCAGGCTCTCAGGGATAAGTTTGTGGAGGCTCAGGTGAACATGTGCACGGCACAGCAGCCACGCACAGTATGTTCCTAGTTCTGGAGCAGCCGTGCCCATGCAATCAAGATTCTCAGACATGTTCACCTTTTCTGGAGGCAGCAATTTAGTTTGCCTTTCAAAAAAGACAGCTGCTCACAAATGGATTATCTTTATCTCTGTGTCATGACTTTTCTGGACTGCTATATAAATACTTAGGATGTGGGTTTCTTTTTTTTTTTTTTTTTTTTTGCATCAAGATACTTTCTGTGCTTCAGACAAGATACTATTAAATGCAAATGACTTTTAGAAGAATAGTTAAAATAAGAGTAAACCCATCATCTTTTGCAACAAAAAAACACTGGAGAACATCAAGAACAAAGCTAATCTAGTCTGAAATGCATTCAATATTGATTGAGTCTATGGTAAGCTACAATTGCTTCTGCCTTTTATCATTGTCCTGCAGCAAAGTCCTGCCCATGATCACACAATTCCCTTTTCTATACAGATTCATAACCTACTCATAGCTATAAAAATGTGGGGCTCCTACATTACATGGATTTGAGGAAGAGCAAAGGACTCCCGAATGTAAAAAGCCAGGAGATACTCAGACAGCAAGTCTTCCTAGGTCATGCAAACTACACTGGGTCCCTTAGTAAATGTAGCACAACAGAAGCACACAAAAGTAAATCACAGAGCATTCTGGCCTTATTTAAAAGGCCATTTTTCCAGGCCGTTAGCCAGGCTCACATTAGTCTCCTTCCTGACATTTCCAAGTATGCTGCTAGTCCGTGATAGCATTATCACCCACTGCGATCACATGAGAGCAATACCTGGAGCACAGCACCACTTCAAGAATACCCATTCTAAGGTATCTCAGGTCAAGATCTCCTTGGACTGAACAGATGTTAAGACATTTGGTTAGTTCTGCAGCTGTGAACCCCTTGTAAATGCCTCATTTCATAGAAACCTTTCCACTTTAACCAAAGACAGATGGTGTGCTGAAAGGGGCCATGTAAGCCTAGTCTCATAACATGTCTAAAGAAGTAATCATTTCCTTCTGTTCTTTTTCACGATTTCAGTGTATTTGATGCTGTTACTGTATTTGCTGATTCTCTCTCTTTGGGGAATAATCTGTAATCCCTCAGCAATGGAGGGTACATCAGATTGGATGCAGCAGCAGCAAACCCCACAGAAATCTAGAAAATGGAAAGTGCTAGAAACATTAAAAGAGCTTTCCTTCTTTGGGCAAAGTCTAGCGTGAAAGAAGAAATAGCCATTTGCAGAGGAAATGGGATACTGCTTTTCAGCTGGTTCTCTAGTAAGAAACGACTATGAGATTGCTTACCTCTTCAAAGGTCAACTTGTTCAGATCATGAAGCAGGGCACTAACAGAGCAGCTCCAAAAGCAAAGAGAACCTGAAGTCAAATTGCTCAAAACAGCAAAAGCAGAGCAAAACTTAAAGTCAGGAGGTGGTCAGGCAAAACTGAAAAAAAATGAAATTAGGAAAAAAAAAAAAAGAGAAATCTTATTAGGATCCACAGTAATGCAACTAAAACTGAGTTATCTCTGTGAATAATGACTCTGAGAGTTATAATAATTGGAATAAGACAAGATAATAGAAAATATTCTGTACACTACATTCTTGGAGTGGTGAAAGAGGACTATCTTGATATTTTTTGTATTTTATATAAGTTTTAATCACATAAGAAACATACAGAAGGCTTTTATTTTACTAAGAAAATGCTATTCCAGTTCCAGTGTCAGGAAAATGAGATACGTGTGTGGAAGTGTCAAGTATGTGCGGAAGATAACCAGCAAGGAGGAAACATGGTAAACGGGATCATCTCTGGAACAGTGTTAAAGGGTGAGGAGCAGATATTGACTGTGCTGATCTCCCTAGGTCCGTGCAAGCACTGAGGAAGCAAGAGAAAAGCAGAGCTCAGCTGGAGAAGGGAGTGAGGTGAGCAAACACTCGCGTGGAGCTGGAGATACAGGTGAGAGGTGAGAAAGCCATAAAGGACTGAGGTCAAGTGGGACCTGAGCTATCAGAGCCGAGGCGGACTCCTGAAGAAGCTAGAAACTGTGAGAAAGAGCAGAAAAAACACTCCATGTTGTATGTTTGCATGGGAAAACAAACACACCTGAAGGCCTGAGGAGAGGAAAAAGGCCAGAGTCATGGCCATCAGCTATAAAACACACATTTTAAGTTAATAGCTCATACTTTTGAATAGCTCAACACAGCCAGTTTTTAGGAGAACGAAGAAAACGCTGACGTCAGTCTGCAACAAAACAGCACTGGCAAGGCTGGTTTCCTCACGGTGACTGCTGAGCCTTTTTAAAAGGCTCATATCAGAGGGCCCTAAGATTGAACTATTTTTTTAGTATCTGGTTCCAATGGTAAATTTTGTGTAACTGAAGGATCTTTTTTCCCCTGAATAAATGCGTCAGTGCTATATTTCTTAGTGTTTAGTGCCTGCAGGCTTACATATGTGAGAAACCACAGACATCTTCCCTTTGGGAGGAAAAATCACTCAAGCCTATTAGCTGAAGGAGAAAAATAGCAGCATACGAAATGCCAAGGCAAAGACTTGGATTGCTCTCTCCCTTGCACAGAAAGGCTCCTGTTCTCCCAGAAGCGACCTTTGAGATCAGGGAAGGCAGTTCAGCGCTGAGACCCAGCGACCAACACATGGTGCCTGCTAGAGCAACCCCAAGAGTACACTGAATTCCTGGTTGCTAGCGGGATTCAGTATCCATCATCCCTGCTGCCTCCTAGGGGCGGCCTGAGCTCTTTTTACTCCAAGTATCGGAGCTCTCCTACAGCCTTTCCAAAGGAGGCTCAGGAGAAGTTAACTGGAAACCCCGGATCGCCTCAGACAGCAGGGAAGTGTCCCTTGAGGGGAACTCTAAGCACTCTGCTTCCTCCCAAGTACACCAGCAAAGTCACCTCAGAGCTCATCCAAAAGCTATTCCTTCAGACAGACTGGGTAGATAAAGTCATAGTTTGTATTTACTGCAGAGACTGCACCCTCTGTCATCACTGTCATTCCTTCCTGTCATCCCTCTGTCCTCCTACACTTGCTCTTGGAGGTTACACTGCCAGAAGTTACCTTTAAGTGTTAGAAACATGAAAGTGATTAATACCTAACAGAAATATGGCCCACCTCTTCAAAATAAATCATAAAAGCATGTCTTTTTTCCAGACAAATGTTATTTAAAAATACAATATATCAGCTTTTCTGGACATTAGAAAAGTTCTCTGTGTTTTTGTTTTCCTGAATACAGTTCTCTTTTTTTGCTATCATTGCCCAGTGTTACTGTGCTTTCTGTTGTAAGACTTCTTCTTTTACAGATGTTTTATATCCACGTTCTCTGAAAGCAACAATGTGTAACTTCAGCATCAGTGCTATTTCAAAGTTATCACAATGGCACAGCAGCCAACTACTGTAGATCCAGCAAAAATGATAATTTTGCATATTTTCCTCTGCTTCTGCACTTAAACTACTAATGCGTCCTATTGAAAGCACACAGTGAAAAATGCCTAGACAATAACAGAATATGGAATGTTGAATAATTACATATTTCTCAGAACATGAAGTTAGAGATGTTATATTTAAGAACAATGTGTAGATAAACATTATGGAAGTTTCTTTTCCAGAGTCTTGCAAAAAAAATTAGAACACCCTCCAAAAACAGACTGTGGGCTGAGCATAAACCAATCATTTTCTTGGATCAATAAAGTTTGTCACAAGATTTTGAACTCAGACAAAACAAGCAGAAAGTTATCTTTTTGGTGAAAACTACATAAAGAATTGCTGATCCAAGAAGTACCAAAGAAATTCAGCTATCAATAAGTCCTTAATATTTTAAGGACAAAAGAAAACCACAACCCAGAAAGGTTTCATTCTTATTACTGTGGTGCCAATCTCTCTAGAAAATTAAAATAAAATTTCGACACGGCATCTCTACTTTATACTAACTGGTTTCAGATGGAGCAGAGCGACAGCAATGTTAACTGCTTCAAGCAAAAGATCTGTGGGTTTTTCCAAGGATGGAAGGCACCTACAGACGGAACTGACAGTCACAAAACCTGGTTGTAACCCACAGCTTTGCCATTGCAATCAGTGTGTGGCCACAAGCAAGTCATTTAATGGCTGGAGTTCATTGCAAGGAGAAATGGTACTGTCCTGCTTGCCACTGGCCTGGCCTTCTCAGTGGTCTGGTGCAAGAACAAAAAGGTCTTATTATAAAACATCCTGGTTGAAGAACTCAAATTTTGCTGACAGATTGAGAAAAGTTTGACTTCCTTCGTCCGGTTTTGTTCATTAATTTCTTTGCTATATATTAATGCTTGCCTTTTTCCATGCAGTATGGAACTAGTTTAGCTGGAATTGTTTTCAGTGGAAGTGGGATTAGAGCCTCTGTGGAAGTGCTGGAAACACTGGAAACTCTCATGGAAACTTTAGTCATAGAGGGTACGAGAAGCAGAAGAAGATAAAAGCCACACAGTCTGTAAGCTGTGTGGTTACTGCTGGCAGGGAGAAGTGAGATGCTTTAATAGACTTAATGAGTGATGTCAAAATCTCTGTTTAAATATTTAATGTCATTTAACTGCCCCGGAATATATTATTGCGGGTTGTCTGTCTGTTGAGACACACGTAATCTGATCAGACGTTGACAGCACACAACGGTGCGCTGCTAATAGAGCACTGGGTGGATGACACAGATGTCAGCCACCTCTCGAGGAATCCCTCCCCAGGAATAAACTGGAGGTAATATCAGAGCCCATGGACAAGAGGAAATATCTGGATAAGAAATGCTAACGGGAAGATCGTTTTCTTTTCTGATTTTACAGTTCATGTGCACCCACATAGAGCTTGAATTTAGCAGGGACTATTTGTGCCATGATGGTCACTTTAGGTAGTGCTCCAACCAGGTCATTGCTTGAATCGCTCTACAAGTGCAATCCTTCAGAATACAACCCAGGGACATACCCTCAACTGATACAACCAGCTGTTTCCACCAAAGAAAGATGGTACTTTCTGAATAGCTTAAGGTCTACTCACTGTTATTTACTGTAGAACTACAGAGACATTTTCCAATAAGATTTTACCACTTTCAGGGAGTTCAGTGGCTGTAATTTTTACAATGACCCTTTAAAGCAAGTGAACGGTTTTTAGGGCCTTTTTTTCCTCTCCAGTTCTGCAAGCTGTTTAGCAAGTTCAATACAAGGATATATCACTTGAAAAATCAGGATAAAACGAATACCAACTGCATGCAGTTTGATTCAGCCATCTCTCTCTTATTTCACCTTTGTTTTCTCCCACATTAGCCTGCAAATAGAGAAAGACTAAATGGCTAACGTAACATTATCAAAACAATAGCCCTTCCCCTCACTAAAATCACCATAATCTCAAACTGAAATGTGCTAATCAATAGAAGAAAACTAATGTTGCATTGTGATGAGATTTTAATGGAAATTAAACTATGTCTGCTTTGTTATTAAATAGTCAATGTTTTTAGTATGTCTGATGAATCAATAGAAGTAGTTTCATTGGTGGAAAATATCAAGAGGGTACAGTTATTTCAAAGGGAATTTTCTTAAAGATGGATCATCAAAAAGTCTATATGCATCATAGTTCCAATTTATTCCCTTCTCCTTAAAGGCTTTGCTAAGTTTACACCCAGCATTTGCCTCATGACTGGGTTGCAAAAGTTGCTAACATTTCCACATAGTCATCTTAAAAAATTAGAGGCACACTAAAGGGACTGAACTTCAGTCCCTGCTTTCTGTAAGCTTCCTCTGCACTACTCTAGTTTTAGAACAAAGTCTTTTCATAAATGAGAATCAGCCTCATTATTTTGACAAAGTGCAGCAGCATTTCTAAAGCATTCAGTGCTTTATTGCTGAAAAATCTAACATTGCCTTTCTCTGGAGGACTGATAATGGCATAAAGTGAGAAGACATACACAACATTTTCTGTTGGTCTAAACTGACAGGGCACTATGAACTAGTTTACCTGATGAAATAAATCTATTTTCTGCCTATCAATGCAGTGCCTCTTCAGTACTGTTTCCTTGGAATGAAAATGAAGGAGAGTGCCCAGACAGCAGCGTAGGCCGCTTCAGGCTCCAAAAGCCGATTTCCTCCCCTTCTGTACCAGTGTGTTTGCTCATTTATCTTGCAAAAACTGGACTCACAGTGAGTCCTGCATGTGGTACTCAACAACCAAGTGCCTGTATCTGGTTGCAGGCACTCTGCAATTCTTTCACTGAATACACCAAATTAGATGAAGTATCCATACCACTGGAAGCACATATGTGTAGTGGCGGGTGCATTCCCAGCCTCATTGACGTCAGAGGCAACGTATCAGATCTTCCTTTGTTGTTTGAAAAACGTAGCAAAGATTTCCTGGCAAAATCAGAATTGTGACAAGTCTGCAATCAAGAGTCTGATCTGCCCTTTCCCCTCAATACAAAATTAGGAAAAAAAAAAAAAAAAAGAAAAAGAAGTGAAGATATTTTTAAGTATAAAAACTAAAGCATTTTTAACAGATGTTGAAAGTAACAAAAATGTGCTTTTAGCTTTTGGCTCATTGCATTTGTTTGCAGATTGTTTAGGTTCAGCATTCATGCACAAAGCACAACACCATAATGCTATTGAGTAATAAAAATCTACATGAAATTGAAAAAGGAGAGGAAGAAGCTTGGAGACCTCTGCGTTTGCTTTAGTTGAAGCTGTCCGCACAAAACAAAGCAGAGGTCCTACTGCCATGTAGTTATGGGGATGTTAGGAAAAACAGGGAATGTCCTTATGGCGTGTTCTACTACTTATGGCTAAATCATTTCCAAGAAATATCTAATTCAAGGACATCAAGGTACATACTGTGCCACATAAAAAGTTGAAATCCCCTTTTTCCTGTGTTTGTGTGCTTTAATTAGAACTGTTGCTTTTTAAAAATAATTTCAAATCACCATCACTTATTAGAGTACATCTGTATTTTCTACACAAACGGTGAATTATGAACCTCATTGGGCAAAAGTTCTCTGTGCTGGAGAGGACAGAGACATATGGGAGGACATATGTTGCTGGCTGAGATAAACCACACCTGCTGTTGGAGGAGTTACCTAGGTAGCACATCGATACCTGGGCAGAAGGTATATTGAAATACAGCCAGTAAAAAGATATTGAAATAACTGCAGACTATGAATGGCCTTTCATCGGAGCTTGCATGAAGGCAAGACCAAGCACTCCTGCTTCCCAAGGTCTCCGAAGTTGCTCTTCTTCTTCCTCATAAAAACAAGAGGGCTGCCTGTACCTCCTCAGACCCTCCTCTACTAAAGAAGCTCTTAAAAGCCCTGGCTCTCAGTTAGGTGGCCACAATCCTCTGACATTTAGTAGGCAATTTCCTCAATGATTTTTGTGATTTACTGAAGCAAAAAGGACTGTGGATAAGTGTAGATATGAGACAAACTCCTTCCCAAAGAGAGGCATACATCACATTTAGCCAAGGGCTCGTGCAGCTCCATGCTGCAGCCTGCTGATGTTCAGGCCCTAGGAATTTGCCATTTTCCATGGCAAGCTGGCACAGGACAAACGTAGACATGCAAAGAGCTAAAGAAAGGATATGTGCCTGGAAAATTTGAGCCAACACCTCAGCATTTGACAGGCAGCCTGGGGCCAAGGCCAAAAAAGAAGGCTTGATGTCACTGAATGATCATTCTTCCTGTCCTCAAACTAAAATAAATAAATAAATAAAAACTTGGTTAAAATCCTCTGATATGGCTGCTTGACCTCTGCAGGGTGGGAAATGCAGTTCTCCAGGGACAGCAGTTCACTCTGTTGAACAGGTTGCAGGTCTCCTGCAAGAGCTTTATGCGTGCCCAAGCCTGTCAAAGCCAGTGGAAGCATGTCGGCCAAAATCCAGTACCGCTGCAAAAGTGGAGCTATGCACCTCCCTGGAAAACCCTGAGCAAGGGAGTTTTAAACTACGGATTTGGAAAAGGAGAACTGAACACCTACCTCAGAGCTCTCCCTATGCCAAAATCTCCTTCTGAGAAGAAAGCAGATCTCTGTAGTTAGACCGCCGGTAGCAACCACTAAATCAGTATTGTTTGTGCTTCCCCTTCATGCTGTCTCAGAGCATATGCCTACATTTTCCTAATCTCCTTGTGCATTCACGGGCCAGGATTTGCCCCTCAGTCCTCTTGGAAAGGTAACTGTTGGTGCAGTTTTGTGGCAAGACAGCCAAAAATTAAGGCTGGGACAGGGAACCAAGGAGAAACGCCCAAGAATATTTCTCTACTCAAGAACCATTTTCTTCCTTGCGTTGTTTCAACCACCCAGAGTATGGGGTGCAGATGAACTAAAGGATCCACATGCCCGCTTGCAGGTAGTTGCAGTTATGGGGAGTAGCAAAGCCCAAGAAGATCAGGTCTATCACAGAAGCAGCATTTTCATATACAGTTACCTAACCACCCAGATTTCATTAGCTTGATCCATGCCTTGAAACATAAATATGGTTGTGGTGTTTACAACTCATATAAGAACACTGTAAGTTACTTCTGTCTGACTTTTTTAAAGTCTACAGGAGTTTTATGTGCAAACTGCAAGCTAATAGTAGTTACTGGCAGCCATACCTTCAGAAGGGTTTATTCCAGTCCCCATGCTTAGACAAGGTCATTTCAATGCCCAGCTCTAAACTGTTTTCCGGAGGCGCCTTGCTCACCTCATCAGCTAAGCTTACATCAGGAAATGGCTCAGCCTATCTAGGCATGGAGGGGCTGCAGCTACAAATGTTACTTTTAGCTCAGAAAGGCAATCTCTGCCGCATTTATTATGGTCCATGGAGGCAGATGGGCTCCTCTTCAGGGCCATCCAAACCAAACCTTAGGTGCTCCTGGCTGTCATCTGGACAAGCATTTTGTCTGTACTTTTATCAAAGAGGGAACCAAGGGCCTCTATGGACCTCCTAAGGCCATGCTTCCCTGTCCCATGGATTATTCTATCAGGGAGCAATTCAGATACAACAGACAATTTTCAGCTTCCAACCACTGAATCCCTAAGCTAAATCACTAGTACTCTGCTTCAGAGTTCAGTGGAGATAGCAGACACTGTTAGAGACAGAGCATTAGCTTTGGTCACCAGAGAGAGAAGAGAACTTCACTGCTAAGACTGTCTGAAATTCATCAGTATACTGGCCCTAATTCAGGAAAAAAACACCACCTGTGTAATTTGAAGCAGTAAAGCAAAATATCACTGCTCATAAATGAAAGTATAGCTTTAAACACAAAATTTTGTTGGCCATGCAGAGAAGACATAGCAAATACTGTCTCAAATACCAAATTCTGAGAGGCAGTAAGACCTTCCAAGAGGCCCTCATCCTGCAGTTAGCTGCAAGTGATTGAAGTAGTTGCATTACATTTGCTGTCTGTGGTTTTCAGCTTGCGAATCTCGTATTGATTTGCATGACCCACAAAATTCTTGTCCTCTACTTTATAATCTGTGCACATTACCACACTGTTCCTTAACGCAGTTGCAGACACAGAGATAAAGCAAAGTCTGTATTACTTTTAAAAGCAAGTCAAGGGGAAAGCTTGCAGGACAATCCCATACATTGATTATTTCCCCCTCCCCCTTAATGCTATACAAATGCTCCTAATTCTGAATTGCTGTGGGGCTCCTGCAAAGCTGCCAGCGCACAGCCTTTGTTCCTGCAGACTTTAGCTGTCTGTTGATAAGCTCCTGAATTCTGTAATAAAACAGCAAGACCAAAATGTACTCTGGAAGGTGGCCTAATGTAAAACTGTGGCACCAATTGTAAATCATAATGATATTGCCTTTCTGGAACTTTTTCCCATTCTAGTGTGCATGTCAGCCACGATAAAAATATTGAGGAACAAGCTTTGAACTATTTTGGTGCTCTATTGAAGTGTTTGAACAATACTGCCATGTCAACTTAGCTACATTTTATAATAATCAGTGATTTGGGACAAATTATAGAGTAAACACAGCATGTTTAAATCAAACAAGTGCATTTAAAGATATGCTGAATGAAAACATATTTAAGCCTATTGTTATTGCTTTTAGTACAATTACCATGGAAACTGTGTAAAACTCATTTTTAATAACCATTCCTTCTTAAGTGCTTTGTGCTGCCTAAATGATATAGGAATTTGAGCATAATTGATTTGGGAGTTTAATGGTCAGTCATGGTACACTATGTCGTCTGGAACATGCTGTTAACTGTGTTAATTGCTGCATTTATGGCATGTGAGGTGCAAGTTTATACCAGCTTTATTATGAAAGGAGAAGGGAGCAAAACTTTTAAAACCCCAGTGAATGTTCTGGATTATTTATATCTCAGTTCCTTGCAAAGTTTTTAAATTCCAGCAGAGAAAGGCTTGGTCAAATTGAGCCCAGCAGCAAACTCAATTAAAGCTGATGCAGTGACATTGCAAGTTGATCTGTTTCACTAGCTTCAGGATTAAGACATATTTTCCTGAATGCTGTTAAGGGCATAACCATTACCACAAGCTAGGCCACGTTGAAGTGGCCCTTCCCAAGTTTCTAAGGACAGTATCTAAGTGCTTGGTGGAACCTGTCCTATAAACACTTTACCAATATCCTTTATGGGAGATGGGCAATAAAGAACAGTTATATCCTTGTATAAGGGCAAGTTTCCCAGCCTGAGCGCAGGAATGGGGGCTAGTCGCTGGTTATGGTTGGGCAGAGTCAGCTTTCCATCAGGATCCTCCAATAAGGAAGACATAACATGGGAATATTTTTACTGCCCCAAGACACTAACCAACGATTGCAGCTCATCGGCGGGCAAAGCAGCTCTATCTGCTGGGGTCAAGAGGCAGGAAACCCCTGGGCGTAATGAGTAAAATATGACAGGTCTGTGTGTGTGTGACCTCTGAAGAATACCTAAACCCACATACAGATGCAACTAGGGAAGAGCCTGCGAAGCTCAAGCAAAGGCTCCCACCTGAAACTCCCAGCAAAGATATGCACCATAAGCAGAAGTGGCATCACATGCAAGTGAGAGAGTCATTATCCCTGCTTTTCTAACCATTAGGAGTCTGCTTTGCCTATAGCTACACGGAGGCATCGCAGTGGCTTTGGTGGCACGCTTTTAGAGCCATACCAGAAGCAAGGGCAGAATTTTTAAAAAAAACATTTTTAGGAAAAAAAATAACATCATCCCAAGAGAAATATACAGTGATAGAATACACACTTTCAAAAACAAAATTAAAAATATATACATTAAAACTATCTGGTTTCCTTTATTAGGATGTTTGAAATTTAAATTTGAATGCATGGCAATCTGACGCAAGGATGCTAATGCAAGGACGCATTTTAAGCTTTTATTCCAATTTACATACATCTTACTTTGCAAAATGCTTCCTGAAATTCATGCTAAGCAATGCTCAGAGGAAGTAATGCATTTATTTTCAAAAGTTACTGTTCTCCCTTGATGGGCCTTATGATAAAAGACCCAGAAAAAAAAAATACTTTAGGAAATGCTGGTCAAGCAGCCACATTCTTCTTGTTCCCCACCCTGACACAGTTTCTGTGGGAGCAAAAAGGGTCAAATTATGCAGCAGTATTACACTCTCTAGTGGTGAAACCCTGCCCCTTGTGTCACTTTTCTCTGTGGCTCCATCACATCTCCCTGTTCTCCTTGTTTTTTTTTAAAAATGAACAGCTGATTCCTCTGAGGCACTTTGCTGCCAGGAGCTACTTTTATCAAAGACGGTGCAGCTATCCACCTTTCTCAATCTAAAAAAGCGAAACAGGAAAAAAAGAAGAGACTTCAGAAAAGAAAAGTTCAACAGCCGCTTCTTCACCATATGCACTCATTGAGGAGGATGAACAAATGCAGCTTGTATGTATACACACCCGTATTTTGTAAGGGAGAATGTAAATCTGAGTCTTTCCCTCACAAAGGAACAAATACACTGTTGTCATGAGCTGCTACTGTTAAATGGCCAGCAGGACTAGGCCAACTATAGTCCTAGTCAGCTCACTACTTGTTCAAGAGAAAAATCATGTTGTTATGAAGTTTACCCTCATAATTAGCATTTGCAGTCTCATCTGCAAAGCTCTGCAAAACTTTGGCTTAGCACCCAAGGTTCTATGTACACCCAAAGTGGGGAACCTGTACTCCAGGGGCAGACAGAGCTTGCAACTGGAGATTGCATGCATGCAATTGCAGCACTTAGGATAGGACCAGGGGCGCACTGAGGCCCGATCTCACAACAAGGAGTTGAAAAGCCTGTTAATTCCTCAGAAGGAAAAAAAATCTCCGAAACTCTGTCTGTGCAAATACCTGAAACACCCACGCTCATGTCAGGAGTTTGTCTGCAACTGAAAATACATTCAGCCATGTCCTGGGGCAGAAGACGGTAAGTCTGCTAACCTGCTGCAGAACATCTTCCTAACTACCTGTCTGCAGCCTGTTTCCTCAGTTTTAGGAAATCTTCAGCCAGAAGTCCTACAATGTCCTATCTTCATTATTTCCTCCTTTGCACAGCTCTACCTCCTGCACAACACTCAATCCCTTATTTACCTGGCAAACTGATGCAGAAAATATTTGGAAGGGACTATATTTTTTGACAAGAGTAATGGGGTAATCCACTCCTATGATGTGATCTTGCACTGGATTACTTGGCTGGGCATTCATTAAAACCAGGTCTGATTGCATTTTTAAGGCTTCAGTTGTACATCAATATTAGCAATAATTTAGCCCTGTCAGAACAAATCAGCAGGAGGCAGTAGCTGCAGCTAGGACATATGCAGACCAAATGCTCCCACCCGGTCCTTCCGTAGCACCCCTCCACCATCTCACCTCTCTACTCTCCAAGTGGTACAAACTGGAAGAGAAGCACCTCCAAATAGCACAACCAGACAGACACATCACCATGCCTAGCAAAAGTGTCACAAACTGCCTAGAAATACTCAGTATATTCAATTTCCCCTTTCAACCACCATCAGGAAACCTGGTAGTCCTTTCACCTGCAGAAGGAAGAGGGTGAAGAACCAGTGACTGTTCTTCGTTGCCTAGATAGTTCAGAGCACGAGAAAGTGGGAGGTTTGGACACGTATCTGTAGTGCTTGATCCCACTCAGAGCCACTTCCATGAGAAGCATGTCTGTACGGTCATCGTCAGGAATACTCCTGAACCGCAAGCGCTGCCATGGGGTACACTTTATGGAAAAGGAGGAGTGGATCAGACATTTCAGGGTCAAATCAGTGTCAACTGTGAGGCCAACGTGGAGATTTTGCAGCACATATTTGATCTGATGACCACGCTCTCCTCATGTGGGTTACCAGCAGCCAGCACACACGATGACCCTTGCTCATTTTTAGACATAGTAGGGCTATTTAGAGAAATTGAGCAAAGACCACGGGGCCAGAACACCACAGTTTTTTTCTTTTTCCAGTATGGTTCAGTCCTGCACCGTACTTGGGTTTAGATACAAATTTTAAATCTGTTTTACATTCCTACTACAGAATAAATAAAATTGAAACCTAAAATCAACAGTTCTGGGGGAGAGAAGAGAAGAAAATATGAATTTATATCTGAATTTCGTGACTGACATTGAAGTCAAGCCTTTATCCTGCAAAACTGTCAAGTTCAGAATAATTAATCCTTTCTGTGAACCCATCATTTTGTTATCATGAAATCAATACACTGCGTCTCATCTTACTTCTGACCCTGCCACTTAACCTCTTCATGTGTCTTATCTGGTGCTTTTTTTTATTTCAAGAGCCAGTAGTTGCTCATTTCAGATTTGAACTGAGGTTTCAGATGCCTCAAGGGGAAAACATTCATGTCTCTTCCTGAAAGAGCATTTGTGCATTGGGGTGTCTTTCTATCTTTCTCGGGTTGCAGCAGGATCAAGAGCTGCTCTTGGGGGAGCAAACGAGCCCCAGGAGTGCTCTTGGCAGGGCTGCATTTGAAAACAAGAGGAAGACTTGTTATGCCAAGTGCAGATGAAGCACAGAATTTATCTTTTGAATCACATTGCTCTAAACCATCTACTGAATAATCAATAAGCAGTGGCCATTTATTGTGCTATTTATGCATAAATGGGCACTTAGGCTTTAATAACTGGATAACAAAGAGAGTGTATGCTGCTCCCACTATGTCAACTGTATTTTTTCTTATTGGTTTTTGAAATCTGCAGCCAGCATTATCTTCCACTCTCCTGAAATACTGGGAGAGCTACAGTTGGCACCATGCCCTCTTACTTCAGCACTGATCCAATGCAAAAATAGGAGTCCCACGTGGTCCCAAGCCTGACCAAAATGCAGCCACTTGTTTTCTCCAAGACCTGCATGCTGCCTCCACGTGGAGTGTCGCACGGGTGCTACCCTTGGAGCCCGAGGTCCAAGGCACCAGCAAACCTATTTGCATCCCACAGGAGGCAAGGCTTGAACTCCCTTTCCTAGGGGAAAAGGCTGTCGAACGCCCACGCCGCCTGTGTCACTGGGGCTGGAACCGCGGCCATTCCTACCCCCAGTGCTGAGCGCACAGTGATGGTTTCCAGATGTATGCTCATGCGGCTGGGTTTTCTACATTCATCATTTGCACAGCCTACATACACTGTGGAGCTCCATGTTTACTCAGCATTCAAATAAAACATAAAGGGATTAAAAAAAAAAACCTAACCGGTCCATTAAGCTTCCTTAAAAGGGAGCTAATGGTATCTGCCTAAACACCCGCCCTGGGTTTTATTGCTGAAATTCCAAGGATTTACATAACTGTCCTGCTTTTTTTTTTCCCAAGGTCTGCATTTTTGCCCAATTCAGCTCAGTGGAAATAAGCCCTGCACTCTGATGCCTATCAGCAGCCCATTATTAGGATGCATTTAAGGGACAGAAAGATAAACAGAGAACTATAAACTGCAGTGCTGCAGTCCAGGGGTGGATGATGGCTGCTACTTGCATTTTCTATTAGACCTTGGGCAAGCTTAAAGACACTGGGAGAATCCTCACACCATTTACTTCCCTGAATGGAGAGGATGTGTCTTTATTACCTCTGTAAGGCAGTTGTTAAAACATAGTAAATAAATAAAGGTTGGTTCAGCCTAGCAAATAAATCAGTGGTGTAAGCACCATCCCCTGCACCAGCCTGGGTGGCAGAGCCATGGGAGGCTGTGGCACGTTCCTTCCTTGTCTTGCTGACAAATGTCACCCAGTCTGTGTCCATCGTGTCTCTGAGAGCTTCGTTCCTCGAAACCAGAACGCACGGTGCTTGTCTTTAGAGATGAAGCTGACCTGTGCAGTCTGAGCTGGGTTTCAGTCTCTGCTGCACCTTTGGGAAAGTCCAATAGCTTGAGATTTTGGTTCAGCCTATAAGCAAGGTGTCAGTTCAGCTGAGATATTTACATGGAAGTTTATCTTTAAATAGTAGAACATTTCCCAGAGGAGTCTTCAGATCCAGTATTCTCTTTAAGTCCCTGTCTACAATAATAGAGAATTGATCTAATAGAGTGTATATTGTCTAATTCAAGCTTCCTTACAAAATACAGACTAATTCTGTAAATTTTCCTCATGTCAGGCTGATGACAATGAGGTTATTCATAGAGATCATTTCGGTTCATTAGTGCCTGCAAAGTCTGACTAATGCTTGTTTCAGTTTATCTTTATGGATCCAGCTCTGCCAAAGAAATGTCTACATTAAACCCATCACTCACCAAGTTGCTTTCTCAAAGTTACTCTTTTGAGCTTCTTTGAATAAAACTAATACTGGTTTATGAAGAGCATAAGTTATGAATATGGAAAAAAAGGCATTACATTTTCCACAATTCTCACTAAATTATGTATCAGACATATTTTATCAAACATTCTAACAGTTAATACCAAAAGAAACAATATTGTTTATCAGACAAACATTTTTGCATATGCTTTTTTAGGACAGGATGCCATCACACTTTATTTTTGCAACTCTACACTGCTAAAAGTGTAGAGACAGCGATTCAATGAGACATAGGCAAGAATACATTGGTTACACAACCATTGTTCTTCCAGTTTTTATAGGTTAGGGCACATATACAAAGACAGTTACCACTGTACTTCTCTTATGAATAAGTTACATTTCCCTGAGAGGATCTGTGAAAAAAAAAAAGAAGAAAAAGCACGGCTGATTTCTTCTTTGGTGAAGAACATGAAATTGGAAACAAGGGTAATACATGCTTCTAACTGCGGCTGCTCCACCACCATCCCATGGCCCTTGAGGGCTCTGGGCATCCTCCTCCTCCAGCAGCACTACCAGTTCAGGCAAGGCCAGTTCCTTGCAATACCCTTCAGCAGCTGCCAGCTGCAGGAATATGTTTGTTATCCTGATAAACACTGGGAAAATGAGTTTGTTGGGATGTCTCAAACCTGCTTCTGCATCAAACCTGTCAAAGATGACTTCTGTCCTGGTGACTGCCATACAATGAATAATCATAGGTCACATTTTAACAGAGCTAGAACTTCTGCTCTGCAAAACTGTTAAATCCATACATATTGCTTTTCTCTTATTTCCAGACCACCCACCCCACTTGCTCTTTTGTACTGTATTTCAGTTACTTTTTTTATCAACAATAATTTATTATAGACTACCTAAAGGGAGGTCAGCATTTAGCAGAGACCATATTTTACTACTTATAAAGGAAAAGATTTCTTCTTGTGTTTATACAATCATATACCTCTTTCCACCATATAGAATGATTTTAGAGGGTTTGGTTAATCAAAAGTTTGGGATGGGATAAAAAATAAACCTTGACAGAGTTTGCTGCAGCCATCTACTGATGGTTTTAGTTCTCTAATTTTTTTCTCCTGTCAGCTTCCAGTCTGCAGCATGAATCTAAAACATATGAATAAATACTCAAAGACTTCCACTGTGGTCTTTGATGTTCACAGTTCGGGAGGGTCGGGCTTGTACTCAGCTTTGTACTTCAGAGCCTTGAAGGTGGTCTTTTACCCAAGGTGAATGTATGGAACACCCTTAGCTTATAAGGTAAAATGATGGATTACTATTAAGGAGGGAGGTTACTATTTTACTTGTAGTCCTTTTAAACTTTATTTATACAGTACTTGTTTCAAGGCGGTAGATCTCTGATCACAGCATTCCTGCTATGGAGTTGAAGATTATATAGGCCAAAAAAAAAAAAGAAATTCTTTTCAGGCATTATTCTTTAAAGCATTATCTCACCATGCAGGATAAGCTGCGATTTTTTTCTCAGTAGGAGGCCATGATACATCTAAGGGAAAACACCTGGAGAACAGGAATTTGATGAGATTATAGTTGTTCTCATCTGTGTCTGACCTCCATTCCTTGAACTTTGGCTTCAAATAATTTGATCTGGCATCACTGCCAAGCAGCCAAAGCAAGTTTTCTTGCGTGCTAATCATTACTGTAGTCTGCATCAGGCTTGTGGTTTCACGTGTTCAAATTCATAGGGTAAGATTTTCAGATGACTGAATCTCCACTTCACCCATTACAGGAATGACAGTTTATACAGGTGGAGGTTTTGTCTTTTCCTATATGATGGATCAGTCTTTTACTACAACTGTTTTTTTTTCTTTCCTTTCTTAATTAGAAGTAAGCAGTTAAACTGAACTATTTGTACATGAAAACAGAAAGAAATGGAAAACCAAATATTCTACCACAAAGAGAAGAGCAACATTCGCTAATCCTGAAATTAATAGACTTTCCTTGAGATTTACAGGCAGTTTCTTTCCCAAGTGCCTCTCATATTCATTGTAGCCTTGGTCAATCATCTGAGGCTTTCCACAGCAATGGGCTAGCTGAGCAGGGCCAGGTTTTTTATGATATGGATATCTGTCTATTAAGAATCAAGGTAAAACCACAATTTCCTTTTTTTTTTTCCCATTGGTTAATTGGTTTTAAAGACAGAGCTCAAATCAAATGGTAGCAATATTTAGTTACAAACCCCCTGGGATGATATTCGAACCAGGGAGTTCATGGTAAAAATAACATTAAACGCCCCATCTGTCTTCTCCCATAATTGTCTGGAATGGTTGGAGGACCCTGTTTCCTGCAGATGTGTAGCCACATTCAGGAAACACACGGCACAGGGCAGACGACACTGCATTTGGTCACATTTGTCACCTGCCACACTGCTTCCCCTGCCCACTGCCAGGGCCAGGGCAGCCGAGCTGCTCCGGCTGCTCATACCCCATCTGCTGCTCCGGCTGTTCCTGGGGTGTTCCCTTGTGCTCTCAGGGAGAAACCAACCTCCTGCCTGCTAAGCACCATGCCCTCATGCTGGCTCCTAACTCCCAGAGGGTTTCTATATCTATTAGGTGTATAAATACCCCAGGGACCACCGCAGTGGTGTGAGTGAAGTGCTCAGAACAGTCGTCTGTTTGAGGAGCCAGAAAGCCATTCCCTCTCTGAGATAACAGTGCAAAGCTACATAGCCAACTTAAAACAGCATTTTTTCCAAGGACCTTATAGGAGCTTTAGGTGAGTCGAGCCTCTAGGTATTCTCTGGGCTCTGAGGTGCTACTCAGTTCTTGGGGATATCTCACATGCTTGGCATGAAGCAATTCGGTGGCTTCCTGGCTAAGCTCTTTACTCTGAAATTAATGGGAAATTGCAAGCAAGTCAGCTATGAAATGCAGTAAAAGTTTGGGCAAACAATCTCTTAGAAGAAGTATTGTTATGCTGATGCTTTCTGCAGAATCAGAGGCCTTTACTAGCTATTTAAAACTGTCTGGACAAGGAGAAGTTAAGCAACCTGCCAGTATATTTAAATACTATTGGATAAATAAGGGGAAAGAAAACTCTTAGTCTTATATTTCAGCCTCAAGCTTTCACTGTTTTTTTTCTTCCTAGAGTAGTCTTATTTAATTTTACAATAGTTTTTTAAGTCTCTTGACAGCTAGAGCTATCTAGACAGCTCTAGCTGTCTAGAGCTGTCTAGACAGATAGCTCTATATATCTAGATAGTCTTATTTGGGTAGTAAGACTGTCCTTGGTTCCAGATTCAATGATGTCAAATTAAATATACAAACATTAAATTTAAACCCATATATACTTGTTATTATATAAAAAAGGTATTTTTTCTTACATATGAGATCTATTAGATATAGAAATGTATTATTCTCTTCAGGGCCCACATTTTTCTCATAGGACTCAGCTCAGTAGATCATGTGGTTGACTCCTGTCCTATCCAATCCCACCGATACTGGGCAGTGTTCATGTTTAAGTGTTTTGCTAGGAGAGGGCATTCCAGTCATTTCGCTTAGCTTGCCTCTTTCAAATAGGATTTTGAGGTCTTCAGTGTTACCTGACCCCAATAACCATGACAGGGCTGTGTATGTGTCCGGGCTGAGCTCTTCCCTGCTCCGGGCAGGGCATGTGTGTGCACACATGCCCTATATCTCCCCTGCTTGCTTCCCTGGCCACCAAGCTTTCCTGCCTTGGGCAGCCTTCATGCCCTGCAGCTGCAGCCTGCCTTCAAGTCTCATATAGCAGGGTTTTTTTTTATATGGTCTTGCAAAAGCAGCAGAAAGGAAAATACTCCTATGAACAACAACAAAAAAAAAGAGTCATTCTGAAAAAAAAGGTCAGTCTGATAATTTACCTGAAAAAAAAGAGAAGGTAAGAGAGAGATTAATCAATATTTAACAATAGCTCTTTTACCAAGTTTTTCCAGCTTTGAAATGAAAAGAAACAGGCTCATACCTACATCAGTGTGATTAGACACGACTCTACAGAAATAGATATGAGGAAGAAGCAAGAGCACACAGGAGGACCACTTAAAATGCAAACAGCTGATAAATAGGTCTGAGGTCTGACCGATTGTATTGCCTTCCATTTGACTTCTCTTTGATCCAGTTTTAGATCAGTTACACTGTTGCTATTCACTTTCTGGCTTGGATAAAAATAGATGGTAATGGAGTAAAAAAACTAAGACATATTATCATCTGTTTTATATCTTCTGATCTATCTTCAGATCTACTTAAGCTAAACCTTATTTCAGTTCCAAAGCTCCCCTTCAAAAAGATAAACAACAGTACATTAGAGCTGCAGTCCGAAGAATTAGATCCTCTGCCTTGCTGGAATTTTAATTGACAGCTGGGTAATGTTCCAGGTACCTGAGAGACAGCGCTGTACAAATGCAGTTCAGCTCACTGATCTGTGCTGAAGCCTGCTGTACACTATATTAAAGTGTCTTGGCATTTACGCCTGAAGAATTGCAGCATTAGCCCAACTGCCTCAAAGCTGGCACCTTGCTAGGGACCAGTGAGCAGTAAAAACAGAAATCAGATACAGGAAAGCAGGAACAAAGATGAATGACTATTTTAAAATAATTCTTTAAGTGTTCTCTGACTGTGCAGTCAGCACCTCTTAAAAGGAGGAAAAAATGCCAGCCTGTCCTAAATACAAACGATTGACAGTGTCTGAGCAGAGCTGGCCTAGACCTCACATGTCATAGTCTTATTTTCAATTCAACATTTGTTGATTTAAAACCCGAATCAATTCACAAATGAGTGGCCAAGTTTCGCTTACTGCTCTTCCAGAATGCAAATCAAGGCATGCCAAGATAACTTCAGCTCCTCAAAACCCCAGTTACTCCAGTCATTCATCAAAGCATTTGATATCACTCCTTAGTCAGGGTTAGAATGAAGCTCTAAGAGAAACCCATTACCTTCACACACCATTACCTATGAATGCCTCAGGCAGTATATCACAAGCTTGATGAAATGGTAATCATGCTGTCCCATGTACCAGAGAACATCAAGGCATTAAATATTACTCTTTTTCACGGGAAATTCAGACACACTTGACAAGGTCATGTGTATTGATAAATTCCATTTAGATTTCTCCAAGGCATTTGATTTAGGAGCACATGATATTTTGTTTAAAGGTATTTTATGCAGAATTAACAGCGTACATATCAAAAGAACTGAAAACTGCCACCTTGTGAATCTCATAATCTCTTAATGGAGATATTTCTGTTGCTAACTCCACTCCTACCTGGGTCCCGTGGGGACCAGTCCCTGAGCCAATGTTAATATTTTATCAACCATTTAGACAACATAAAACATTTGCTGGTGGTGTTCATTGTAGACTAAAAAAAAAAAAAAGTAGAAGAGCAGGCAACGGAGACAGAGTAATCTGAATTACAAGGTCAAACAGTCACAACTCAATCTACATCTACAGGTCAGGGACACAGATTGTGGCCACTGAACGGCAGATTCTGGCTTGTGTTAACAACACTGACATGCCTGTTGATCAAGGTAACTGCCCCACTGTAATTCCACTAAAAGCTAACATACCACTTGGGTAAATACAAAGGGAAATATCAAAGAGAGGTACCAAAGGAAGCTGCTTCTGTGCACAGCATCAGTGAAACTGCTACACAGAAATTCACTCTTTCCCTGTGCTTATATATCCAGAAAGTTGCGGGAGTAAAAAAAGGAGTATAAGGAGGTCACAAATGTGTTTTCTACTTCTCAGAGAGAGATGACATACCATATAAAAGATTTATGGTATTTGAGGGGAAAGGAAGGTACAAGTTTACTCATGCTGGAAAAGGCTTAAGGTTGAGAGTCGAGCATAGATATGATTTCATCTCCATGAGAATATTTATACTTTGAAACAGCCCATAAAGGCGATAGTAAACTTATTGCCAAGAGCAACTGTCCAAACACAGGGAGCACATGCCATTTGTGAGGCCCACTGTGATGGATTCTGCACAAAGCTGGAATAGGAATGCCAGGAAAATGACTACCCATGTCTGACTTGTTCCCTTGACTCCAGAGCCTCAAGACATAGCTGCACACGGAGTACAGGACGTGATACAGGAGCACTTAAAACTTACAACATGTCCTAGTCATCTGCTCAGACTTCAGTCGCATTAGATTTGGGAACAGAAAGGAATTTTCTTCAGCTTACACTGACAGGGATCAGTGATTTCATCTGCTTTTTCCCCAGGGCATACTATCTTAAAGGTTTGAAATGCATCAGTCTAAAGACTTTGGACTAACATGAAAACATCCAGGTGAAAATTTAGAAGCCCCTGTTATATGGGAAGTCATAAACTGATGAGCTAGATTTCTGTCTGGCCTTCTTATACTCTGCGGAATAAGTACTTTCTTGGATTACAAGTGAGCTGGGCTAGGAGAAAAACAGGAAAGGTGAAATACATGATTTACTCTTCTAAATCATGTAGAGAACGATGTCATGCATCTGCACATCCAGGATGTATTTCTGCTTGAGCAAATACATACCTTTGTAACTCCCATAGAAAAGACACTAGTTGTGGAAAGGACAGATACAGACATTTGTTAAGCATTTGGGACCCTCAACTAAATATAAATATATACACATTGTTCAATGAAACATACCTTCACTCACACAAGGGGATACATTCAATAAGGTGAGACTATCTGAAGATGTGAAGGCAAGACTTTGCAAGCACAAGGGCCAAGCTTGTAAATTCAGATCTGAAAGCACAGCTTGTCTTTATGCATTCAGAGATCCATAAACACAGAGGCTTATAAAGAAATCATCTTGCAGCATAACCATCTAGCATTTTAAAATAATTATTTCCATCTCTCTGAGTACTTTTTATAAATCGACCACCAGCTGCTTAATTCAAAACCACAGACATCAGTAGAAATCCAATCACCAGAATGAGAAGACTGGGAAAAATCTAGTTTCCCCTTCTTTCTCCACAAACATTTCATTTCTTGCGTTCTGCCACTTTCCTTTGGCTGCGTGCAACATCAGCACCAAAGCAAAGGTCTGTTAATCATACTGCAGGACAACTTGGATGTCATGCAAGGAGATCTCCTCGCAATAAGCTCTGTTTAAACACAGAATGAAATGTTGATACCTAAATTAAGCTTATGGTTGGAAGTTACTTACAATCTTGACTGCAAAAGGATTAGCTTGACCTAAATGGCATGGAACAGTGTGAGAGAGGTGCCTGCGTGCTTGTCTCACTTTCACAGTGTTCAGGACATTGGAGGATTTGAAAAGGCCTATGAAAGCATGACATATTCTGGGTATTACACTGCCTTGTAGCACAGAAGGGACAAACCCCACAGCACACTGAATACCCATGATTTTTTACAAGCAAATTATCTTTGTATGATTTCCTCCTTCTTTATTTTTTTGAATGCTTTTTGATATGAATTACCTGGGGCAGCTTACTGCCAGTTCAGAATGCCATGCCAGACCCAAAATGCCTAAAGAAATGGTTAGAATGTTAGAATGACGATCTTACATCTCAAATAACATGCTGATCCCAACCCCACTTTGTGCCTTTCAGCAAAACTAAGGAGAGAGTGACTTATATTTTAAAAAGGAGGGGTGGGTATAAAGGGTAATTAGAATATGTTAGACTTTGGATTTTTCACAAAGCTCATCAAATATTACATTTTATCTCAACATGTAATATGAACTGTCTATGTTTTAATTCAGTGTCATCCTGTAGAAACTCTCAAAGAGAGTGTGAGGATTAAGGGCTAGCAGTGATTGATTTGTAGATGTCAATGCATTTCTACAATTGGGTGTTTATAGATGATACTGATTGTGAAATAGCTCCGGGCTGCTCTTTAACACCCAAGAAATGACAGGAAAAATTAAACAATCCAGTAGTAAGCCAGTAATGGATAGTCACTGAAAGTTGGATGATTTCTTGTTCCCATAGAAAACACAAAGAGGAAGGATAGGAAAAAAAACGTGCTCAGGTATGATGGTGACTAGTTGTTAGATCACCAAGGCAGGAAGTTTGCTGAAGCAGATTTGAGGTCAATGAGTAAGGGGAGCAGATCTCATCCTGAAGAGCTTGCTTATGCCCTAGGAAAATGGGGCAGAACAGCCACATAATTTACTATTTCATCAATATCATTACTGATCTCAGGCAGTCTGAATAAAAAAAGAAAAACTGCAGACTTCTTGCATTGCAAAAACTGTAGACTGTAAGCAGGCATTTACATGAAAACAGGCACACTGTCGGGAAGCATCTTAGATAAGGGGAATGTTTTGTAGGATCAGCATTACTCCAGCCTGCAGCAGTCAACTATCCGCTCTTATTTCCCAAGAGTCACACAAGAAAACTCAAAATAAGGGAAAGGTAAAAGAAAAATATCATATTGGTGTCTGCTGGGACCAAGGAAGTGTAGTGAATGGTAGAGCCATAGTTCAGGCTCAAACACAGCAGTCTGGTCTAGCAGGACACAAGAGGAACTCTGTGCTAAGAAATATCCCTCTCTCTGATCTGCTCCCTGTTGGCTTTGCAAGTACTGAGTCAGGCAAGGTGTCTCAATCCCAGGAAGAACAACTTATAAGATCATGATTGTTATTGAAGCATCTGAGCCAAAAGGTGTTGAATTTTATGAAGTTGAGGTTCTGAAAATGCTTTAAAGTTCTGTACATTCACCTCACTTATATGTCCAGCTATCGCACATTTAGTTCCTGCCCTGCCGTCTGCATGGGTATGGTTTTCAAATTCCCTCTGCCTGCTACCATAAGTAAATGCATTAAATAATTTTAAAATCCCATCATAAAGCTTTTTTTTTTTCAGGAATTTTGTGCTCAATTTTTAAACAAAACCAAACTGAAATGTAGCTCTGAGGCAAAGTGTTTTATACTTGAAACAGAATCCGTTAAGTGGTCATGATATAAAGTTGCATCTTCATCTCAAAAGCTTTTTAAGAGGATTCACTTATTTTCCAAATGAATTCTCCAGGACAGTTCTATCTAGGTCATTTCTAACAGCACCTAAGAGTGCTGTATCTAGGCACCATTAAAAAAAATAAAGTTACGAGACTTTGTTCATTTTTCTTACATCTTAGGTAAATATTTCTAAGGAGAATGACCTCCTCTGACAAGTGTTTGGAAATCTTCATTATTCTGACATTAACAGACCACAAAACAAAACAAAACACTGGGACAGTTTTATTGCAGAAATCAAATTAACTCACTAGGAAACAGATTATAGTTTTGGAAAAAAAAACACTGATTGGGCCAATGTGGCTGGCTTAAGGGAAGAGGCGAGCATAAGCTCCCACAGCAAGGGAGTGAGAGGGGAATTAAAAGTGGAGCATGAATCTCCTGCTAGGCAAGCCCTCCTTTCAAAAGCCACCAAAAGCCAGGCATGCCATGCCAGGCACAGCAGCTACAGCACCTCTGAATTTCCTCATCTGGAGGTTTTCATTTGATCCTTTCTCTTATTTCAGTGCAACTTTTAGTTATAAGTTTATTGGGTTTGGTAAAAGTCCTCTCTAAGGAAGACCAGCTGAGGACCGATCTTGAAAGATCCCTGGTTCCCGAGGAGGATGGGAGGTGAACCCAATGCTTAATCCACTTGGGAGTGAGACAGTCTAGTAGGAAATCAATCACTGTGATATTTCAGGTGGGGAAAAGAATTTTTCTTGCTAAAGGGTGCAAGTCTATTTTGATGTCCGACTCCTGCCCTAAGTTAGAAGACAAATTTCAGCAGGTAATCTATAATACATGCAATGAACAGTGACAGAAACATTTTGAGAGCAGTTAATTGTATAGGATGACGTTACAGTGTTATGCCTAGAGGCAGAGGTACACTTCAGTTCTTCCAGCTCACTAACAAACACGACAAAGATACTCCATTGAGGAGATAGAAATGAAAATAATTTCAAAAAATGTCATCAATAGCAAAAAAAAAAAAAAAAAAAAAAGAGTAAGGCAAAACACATTCAACTGATTTTTTTAATGTACTTTTAGAAAATAATAAATGAGTTTAATTTAACTTAATCTAGGGTCAGATTCCCCAGTCAGAAGCAGGATTGGGAGACGGAGTAAAAATTCTGTCCTGATTTGCATACATTTCGCTCATCACCTGTGCAATTTATCTCCTAAATGTAGTTCCAAATTTGAGATGCATTCACTCATTACTGTCAAAACTGAAAGAATAAAATCTTCTGTCTACTCCCTGTTGAATGTGAGACCCCTTTGTGTTAGAAATAAAAATATTTGTTCTTTTTTCCACTATTTACTTTATCTATATTTTAGAAAAGCCTTTTGAAAATCACAACATCTGTTAATATAATATGTAATATGGAGTGTCGCAATTCTGTGGTTAAAAAAAGGAGTGTCGCCCCACGAGCTGGCTGTCACGAGGACTTTCGGGCAGACCCCAGGATGGAGCCGAGAGCCCTGCACGAGCTCATCCCTCTGCCAGAGACAGCTGCCCCAGCCCACTGCACTCCCAGCTACTTGACAGCAGTTGTAAAAGATAAAAAATACACCTCAGAACACTTGAGATTACCTACAAGGAAAGACTTTTAGTAGGAGCTGATTTATGAGAGTCTGAACTCAGCTGTACTTGAGTTTCAATGAAATTCGTTGAGGCAGCTCTAAGCAGCTTCACTCAGTTGTGTACAAAATACTCTACCTCAGTTCTCAGTACTGAAGAGAAATTAAACCATAAACCAGTTAAAACTGCTCTTCTTTAAAAATACATTTTCATCGTTTCATATTAATTTTCATATTCTGAGTTCTCTACCCTCCCCATCCATGTGAACCATTTGCCTTGTTTCTTTAAGCATCTCTGTCCCTAATGGAAAAACAAGGCTTTCTGAATATCACGAGCCTGACTGCTCCTCTGTTACATAGCAGAAAACCTCTGAAATTATTCAGTAAACACAAGAAATCTCTTTAACGTGAAGATTATGCTGAATTTTGTTAATGATTCTTCAGGATGAGAATAATTTATCTGACAAAACAAGCTTTGTGATGTGAAGAGCTGAAAGCTGTTCTCTTTTCAGACAACAGGACGGTTGCTGAGGAACACGTGGAAGCTCAAAATCCCTGCGGCAGCCTGCTGTGAAGGCAAAGCCACGGGAGCAGCCCAGCTGCCCCTGCTCTTGACCAAATGGCAGAAATGGTCCTTCTTGCCTGAGGTCGTCCATGCTGCTCTGGCTTACATATTACCAACAAGATACTCAAAGTCAACACACAGGCAAATTGCAATGGCAGTGTCAGTTCCTGCATAAGATGACACTGGCTCAACAGCCTGAGGTATTTCCATCCTGTGCCAGCATCACCCACGTAGGTTGGGTGCCAGAAACATGTGCTACAGGAGAACCAAGACAGCTGCATTACCCCACACTCGGCTATCTGATGAGCAGCTAAAGAAACACATAGAAAGACACTTCTATACGAGCATAAATGATAAAAATAGCTGTTGTTAAAATCACACAGTACTAGTGACCTTTTCTTTTCTTTGTACTTCAGTGTAGTAAGTCACCCAGACTTACACTTCTCCTCAGAGATTTGCAAAGGACAGAAGGAGAGGAATGCAACTCAGCAACTCTCATGATTATATAAGGAATCACTTATTCATAGTTAAAACAAGTGGTACATTTTGCTGGGTGGTGCATGCTAACCATAGCTAATTTCAGATGTGCATAGCTTTTCGACAGAAAAAAAGAGCCATATGGCTCTTTGTAACTGAGCAAAGTCTCCTTTATCAGTGAGATTTCCTTTCAGCCCTATCTTCCTTTTGGTGCCACATCACAGAACTGCCGGGGTGGGCAGGGACCTCCGGAGACCACCAGGTCCAGCCCGCTGCTCCGGCAGGGTCACCCAGGGCAGGCTGCTCAGGGCTATAGGTTTTGACTATCCCCAAGGCCACGCAAAGCCCAAACCCCGCTGCGACATCGCCCTGCTTCACGGCCCAGCTGTGCCAGGCGCAGCGTCGCCACCGACACGGCACCCGGCCACATCTCCTGCCGCAGCGGGCCGCCAGCAGCAGGCACCAGAGACAGCCGCAGGATTTCAAGAGCCAATGTCAGAAAGTGGAACTTGACCCAATTTACTAAAAGGATCTGCTCTGTCTCTTGCTGCCCTCTGCTGTCCCAAGCACGGCTGAAAGCAGATTGCTGCAAGGAGGCCGCAAGCGGCTGCGCGCCAAAACAAACCGCTGGCTGCCCGGAGGAAAACCTGCCGCGGGGAAAAACACGTGTGCCGAAATCCAGCCACACAGGCAGGAGAAGAGCCTCCAGGATCTCAAAAGCCAGCCATGCTGGAACAACCGCGAAGGCTTTCCTGCATGGGCATTTACTCGAGCCACACGTGAGCGGGACACAGGACGCAAGACCCTGCGCGCTGTGTGCAGGCAACACCATGTCTGGGCTGGGTCCCGCGCAGTGATACGGAGAGGACCACACAGGAACCAGGGGGCCCGTAGGCTCTTGGCAGTTTATATTAAATCCTACACTGCAATCGTAATGGTTTCAGCTTTTTTTTTTTAAACACAGCAAATCTAACTGAATCCAAGAAATAAGTGAATCCAACAAGTTTAAGCCATATTCCTCTCGCCTTCTGCAGTCATAATCAAAGGTAATCTGACAACTGTGTTCTTTCAGCATGCTGGGCCTCTTGGGTCAGCCACCTCTTCCTAAAAATGCAGCCTTTCCACAGCAATCCAGCTCCGTGGCCAGAGCAAAGCTGTGTCTTCAGGATGATTTCCCAATAATCCTTTCCAAATGCACCAACTCTTTATTTCTTGATCACCTCCTGATTGCGTTGTTCGGCCTCGTACCCAGACGATGCCACTGAGGTTGCACCGCCAAGGTGCCACCAGCTGGGCATGGAGGCAGCTGTGGAGGACCCCTTGGAGCCACCGCAGGCAGCAGCTCCTGGCGGGGCCTCCTCTCGCTTCTCCTCTTGCTTTGGAAGCCTCTGGCTCTTCACACTTCTTCAATGGGGACAGCTAAGTGCCTCGTGTGAAGAACTGCAGTGCTCCACTGCACGCTTTGAGTTTCCCTAGACGCTCATTCGGAAATATGCAGTGTCATGTGAGTTACGAAGCACCGTTCAGCCAACCTCTCCTAGGGATTAAACCCTAAACTGGATGCAAATGCAGCTCTAACGCCAGTTTATTTTCATTTGTGCATTATTGCATCTAGGTCCTCCTAGATAGAAAAAACAAACAAAAAGTTCAAAGTTAGACTAGAGCAACATAACGCCCAGGAGGCATTTACAAGATCTTCCCCAGAAGATTTCACACTATTTCTCCTCTATTACTTATCCTAACTGCAGTCAGCATTCCTTACCACTAGAACAAGCAAATGTTAGAGCAGCACCCGAAGACAACCCAATACTTAAAACACTCTCAAGGCCAGATGATAAATCACCAACTCTTGCACGTCAACCTAGGAAGTTATTCTTTTTTTTTTTTTTCCCAAAATGTCTGTTTTTAAGAAATCAGAGTAGGCTGTATAAATTGCGTTGAGCAGTTTAGTGGGAGGAAAGATTTTATGTAATACTGAAGAGCAAAGCAGGTCTCTTGACAGTTTGTTTTCAGACTTCCTCAGAAATGGTGGGAATTTTACAAGGAGAAAAGAATAACCGCAAGAAAGCTAATCACGCCTTGGAGTGTCAGCTAGATGCCACCAAAAAGCACTTTCAGCCTAGCACTTTAATTTTCAAAGAGCTTTAGGAAAGCTGGTCTGGTTCTTGGGGTGCTGCGGATTTCACGTACTTCCAGGACAAGGGCAGCAGAGATCCAGATCCGAGGATTTTGTGAAGTTTGTTTAAAGCTACCATGATAAAAGACCACTTGAAGGGAGACTGGGGAAGCAAAGGGGGAAACATGGAATAGGCGAGAGCTGAGACTGGAAAAGGCAAGTGAAGAAGCTTGAGGGGATTGTAAGGCCAGTGCACCCCAACTGTCCTCCAGGCCCTGGGACGGCATCCCAGCTTCCCAAATCTCTTAGTAAGCCAGCGCCATGACCCTGCTTGGCAAGAGAAGCCTTCCTGTCCCCTGCAGATTCTCACCTCCAGCACCGCAGGAAGCTAAGCAGCCAAACGTTCCGTTTTCATGCTGCACTCTGGCTCGCATGCAGACAAGGAGCACGGCAGGCCTCCACCGGCCCGAATAAAACAGACTTGTTCACTGATTTATCTGCCAGCCGTTCGAAGCACTGAATGGGGCAGGGACGCTGGGGGAAAGGAAATTGCGCGCCTTGTGTCATACGGCATGTAATACTTATGAGGAGTGAGTTGGCGTTGCATATATAATCTGATATTGCCTAGCTTTTGAAAGTATGAATTTGCAGCTCGCATGATTATCCTTTCTTACAGCCCATTTAGAAAGCAATAAATATATGGTACTAGCCCAGACGCAAGAGGAGACTGGAATCAGAGCTCTAGTGATTTCACGTCTGAAATGAAGGGAAGTAGATGAAATTTCCTCCAAATCTTTGCTATTCCAAACTCAAATGTGAGTAGTATAAAACAGAAAATGTAAGTGTAGTGGTAGACAAACCTGCCCTTGGAGATTAGACTTTTCATTATGTCTGTATAATGGTTTGCACAAAGCAGACCTAGCTTTTAAGCACAGCTACCACACAAATAAATAATAAACATATGAAGAATAAACACTACCTTAACATGCTACTTACTGCCAGAATTTATTTTACATGTGATCTCATTCTTCCATATAGGTCTCCTATTTATTCTAGGGTTAGCTGTTGTGTTTGTTTTTCTCAGGCATAAGGGAGCCTATACAAAAATATGCTCCAGCCAAGCATTTGCAAACAAATACTGCAAACAGAGCAACAGTTCTGGGCAGAGTCATTCACATTTGCACATGAATCACTCAGATCACTATCTGGCTGAATATTTCCTTCTGAATGAGGATAAGCTGTTCTGCAGAATTTATTTTTAGCCAGCTCTTCTTGGCATATGCACCTCTACAAAATAAGAATGAGGTTAGCCAAGGTATCTCTGTATGGCACTGCTAGGAGGATAATAAAACAGATATAGAATGCAAATGATTTACTCGGTCATTTAATTTAACATGCAGATTTTTTAATGCACACTCTAGCGCACTTCAACTTGCATAGCTAGCTCTGTGTTATCTTGGGTTGCTTCATAGTCATTGTATCCATTCTTTTGCATAAGGGCCTTTTGGCCCAGAAATCATATGGGTTTTATTGTCACTATTTATATACACAAACCTACAGGGCATAATTCATGCTGAATCCAATGAGACAGTGCTTGTGGATTCAAGTCTCATGTATTTCATATTGTGTTACAAAAAGAGAAGGGAAAGAAAGATTTTGGGGTGGAGAGGAATGAAGAGGGAGAATTGGTTCCTCTGTTTTTCCATGTTATGGAGCAGATAAGAATCTAACCATCTACGAAAAAAACAAATCCTCAAGACAAAAGCTGTCTTGCAACATGTTGGAGTGTGTTTGGAAGCGTTTCTAAAAAACAAATGCTAAAGGCTTAAGTCATCCCATTGCTTGTTTGTTTTTCTGGAAATGGTAAAAAAAAAAAAAAAAAAAAAAAAAAAAAAAAAAAAAAAACTCCAAGCTGTCGCATAAATACATAATTGCATTGCACAGTATGGATGAAAACATCACGCTATAAGGAGAATAGGATATTTTATTCTATAAAGTATTTTTCCTTTTTTTCCACAATTGAGGGGAGGTGGGTCACTGCAAACTCAGGGAAGGAGAGGTCAGCACAGTGCTAACTGGGTACATGCTGCTATGTAATGCAAAGAACGAACAAAAATACTTCCTGGAAGAAGCTTTTTGTTCAACATAAGCTGCAGTAGTTTTGCTTATGTGCAGATTTCCGCTATCATGTTGCATTCTGACATACTATTTAAAACCTTCCCAAATTTTCCTTGTGGGAATGATCCTTCTCATCACCGGTCCCAGGCCAGTGAAGAACTGTGCACAATATGTGGGAATTTCTGGCAAATTCCTTCATCAGCTATTTTTAAGGTAAAGAAGTGTTAAACACTTTTGAGTTTTGCTATCACCGATTGAAGTAAATGCCTTTGGAACAATAGGGAGAAGTTATTTTGATGACACATCGAAATAGATCCCTGGCACTCCTATCAAAGCATATTACTGGCCAGAAATCAGCTCCTGGATCTTGCATACACTAGTATAAAACTGGAATTCCCTTAGATTCACACCAGGGTTACTGAGATCAGCATCTGGCCTCAGAGATTTAAACCATTATATTTGCTGGATACTGTTGATACTGGCTACAGTTCGTCTTAATTTAAGGTAAAAAGATACTGTTTCCACAGCTGGAGAATGAACTCTAGACTAAGCAGAGACAATGCTATAGTTGCTCTCCATATTACAGTGGAAATCAGTTGTAATGCTTTTCTGGAGGTGAAAATCCACTTCTCATGGAGTTTTGGCTCTGAGGCTTGGCCTTCCACTTTCTCTGTTTCAGAACCACGCAGAGCCAAGAAAAGTGCCAACATCCTTCAGCATCACCCCGATAGGCAATTAAGAGAACGTCGGATTTTAAAGTTACCACAGAGAATTCCAGGATGGAGAAAACCAGACAAGACTCCAGAACTGCTGGAAAATCTGGGCCTTCGGGGGTAATGGGGAAATGTGGGCCCCCAACCATCTTGTTCCACCTCAGGATCTGATAGCGGGAGACCGTTTTATCAATTGAAAAATTAATTGCTGACTAATGAGAGAGAGCAAGGTCAAGAGCTATTTGTCTTCATTTCCTTTCCGTAGCTTTCACACTCATTAGCTCAACTCTAAATCTTCCTTCCCGCTCGGATTTGTTTACAGCAGCAGAGAGCCAGTAAAACGCCAGAGCAGGCAACCATGAAACCTGCCTGCCAAGAGCACTCTCACGCTAATAACACACACATTTTCAGTCATGTGCTTGTTTTGCCAGGTCCTTAACTCTTGGGTTTTGTCCAACAAGACAGTGGAAATGCTGAAGATGTGTCAGATCTTACTATATGGCAGAAGAGCTGGGTTCTGCAATGGGTTTTATCAAGACATAAACCTGATGGACGATGTTCTCTTTCCATGTGTCCGTATGCTTTCCATGTCATTGTTTAATATAAAAGAGAAATAAACTAATTTGCACTGGAAGTAGCAGACACCTTCAGCTTCTGACCCTGGGTGTTCCTTTGCTCTTCCATAGATATCTGAAAGGTGATTTTATGCAGTTTTATAAATGGCTATGGATAATTAGAGAGAAAAAAAAAAAAGCAATAACTCTAAGTCATCTCACTTGATCTTCACCTGCAGATACCATTGCTACCTATCCATCAAATCCATGAATGCCCTTAATCTTCCCATGGGCACCTACCCCAGAACCAACCCTTGTTGTGGCTGCGGCCGGCTGTGGAGCTGGTGGCTGGCAGCATTGCCGAGGCAGGAAACAAAGAGAAGGACAAGCCAAGGCAGTGGCAGCCAAGCCTGGCTACAAAAAAAACTGTTGAAAATACTTCATTAAATTGATTTCCAGCATAGTTCAGACCAAAATTCTGCCAGTTGTCCCTATATCCAGACCTGCTCACCACTGCTCATGCTACAGTGCAGATATCCAGCAACAAGGATTTATCATATGAATGTCACTATTAAAAACATGCACCGTATTTCTAGCATAATTTTGCCTGGGTTTGGATTCATCTCATTCTGCTGTTCAAAATCTTGAGTCATCTATTCTCACAAAAATAATTTCCTTACATAAGTACTTTTTGAGACCAAAACGGAAATCTGTGGGTTTTTTTTTTTCTTTAATTTCTCACTATAGGAAAAGTTTTCAGACTGAATAATTTTGGTAGTTTTCTTCCAAAGAGCTTCCAATTTATCAATGTTCTTTTCTAAAAGCATGGACTCCAGAAAGCCTGCACTGGAGCACAGACTTATTTCTGACTGTCACCCTGCTTGTACATCCCAGGGTGGAATTTAAAAAGAGAGATTTTCAAATATTCATCTGTCACTACGTTTTGTTTTGTTCTTTCCGATGGGAAATGAGATTCTCATGTAAGCAACTGGGTGTCACAATTGCTTTGGTCTCAGGTAAAGAGACCTAAAAACCTGATGGAACTTTATTCTTTTCCACAATGCTCATTCAAACTTAAAAAGCTTTCAGACCTGCTGATGAGGAGCAATATATCAGCATTATTTTCTCAGGAAACCCATAATTAGGCGATAAAATATGAATGCAAAGAATGAAAACGCAGGGTAATGCTCAAATTGATGAAGTTCTTCAAACTTCTAAGCCACAACAGCTTTGAGGAAGAGTATCAAGTTTACCACTAGATGAAGCATAGAAACTGTAGCCAAAAGAGAGGGAGGAACTTTGTTCTCTAGTACAGCCACCATGCTAGAATTCAATGCTGCCATGTAGTAATCCAATTTGTCACACTGGAGGTGAAAGCTCTCTGAATGTTGCCCTTAATAATATCAGTTGTAGGAAACAGTTAAGTTCATTAAGCCCAGACCACTCTAGCTTTCCTTCCAACCACGAGTACATGTCACTGTCCAAAGAGGCACCTGCAGGACACATGGGTGGGAGGGTTATACTGGCTATTGTCTTGTGACCAGTTGGGTGTCTATGAAAGAGACACAAAAAGATCAAAGGAAGTGGTGGCAGGGAAAAAGCCAACAACACAGACATAATAAAGGCCAGGAATGTGCCTCCAAGAAAGGCTAAGAAAAAAAGTTTTTATGCTAAGTGTTTAATGGAAAATAGACTTGTGTTATAAATAGAGGCCATGCCTTTTCTGTGATTCTTGCTGTGAAGAAAAAGACTTTGTACTTTATTCACTCTTAAATGAGACTGCAACACAGAAAGCTCATTTCAGAAAGCATTAATTTCTCTTTCTAGCTGGAACAATCCTTATGTGCCAGGATTTTTGGTTGGATATTTATCCATCTTATATAAGTTCAGACACAGTCACCTAGGAAGGTGATGGCATTGCTCTGTTTACCCCTAAAGCATCCATGACAACATTTCTGTTGCAACTATTGGTGTAACAGTGTAATTGGTGCATGAATCAACACTGCAGGGCAAGTGCTGGCACAGACATTTCTGCGTATCTCTCTGGTGGGTTGTGCTCATCCTGCTCTTGCTCTGGTAGGTCCAGAGGAACTGGAGGTGCCTTAAGCAGGTCTGCTTAAGGGCCCAGCCTGCTTGCTGCAATTCTGACAGTCTGCCCTTCTGTAGCAAACATGAAAAAGTTGGTCTCTCCTTTTATGGGAAACTGTTAGGAAAGTTGATTAAATCAGGAAAATATCTATTTCCTCATTTACTCTCCACTGCTCTACTGAAAGCCCATGGAGCAGAGTTAGTTAGAAGAGAATCTGGTGGCGCTGGCACGTGGCGAGACACTTGTACACAGGCCTTCAGTGACACCCACTGCACGGATGCATGGAGCAAGCAGCTCCTTCCGAGGTTTGCTTTATCCTTGCTGTTCAACAGCGCTTCATTCTGCCTGTTCTCTGCACACTGCTCAGAACCTGCTCTGCAGACAGTGTCCTTCATTTCCAGTTCCTCTGTCAGGGCACAGCTTCCTCCTAAATCACTGCATGGCCTGATTTTAAAGTGAGGTGGGTGGGTAGCATCTCCATACACAGAAAGCTGGTGGGTCCCAGGAAGATTAAGGCCTAACATAAACAAGCTGGACATGATCTTAAACCCAGGTGACCTGATTTTTGAAATACTGCTTTCTGTTTGGAGCACAGTTCCCTCCCACTGACTGCAGCTGTGAGCGCTCAGCACGCCTGTGAGTCCTGCACCAAGCATAAAAGTAATGCAAAAGTAATGCAAAATTATTGACAGCTGCTGACGAGACTGGCTCAAGTGACTCAGCTATCAGCACGTGGGAACCATGTGACAGAAAGAGGGACGGTATCCAATTCTCCAGGGTAGAACATGGCTCCCTTGCCTTATGTTCTCCTCCCCAGACTCTGTCTCATTTTCTGTACTGCTTCCCATTTCTGGAACAAATGAAGTGGGAAAGAGTCCTATGGTGCCATTAACTGTAAAACAGTGGTCATTTCCCAGAACCTTCCACCCTGCTCCCAGAATAGTCCCCATAGCCCCCGATGAAAGCAGTCTGCACACACACAAGCAAACTTTGCAGGCTTAATAATATTTTCTCCAGTTGGCAGGTATTTAGCCTGTTTGTTTCAGAAAGGTTAAAAAATGCTCTTGCGTGGCATTCTGCTGCCATTTGCAAGGGTCACCAGGGAGGAACTGGATCCTTTAAACCCACTGCACAGGTCTCTGCCATTTGGCTAGTGGCACGAGAGATGATCCTGGTAGGTAGTTGTCCTCCCCAGAGACCACGGCCGAGGAGCTGGGACACCCACCCTGAGCACGTGGATCCTTCTCCACCGGCCTCCTCTCAATTCTCCCAGCCTCGCTGAGTCCTTGTCCTCAATCCTTTACCCAGGAAATCCATTTCTCTCCCTATAGATATTGCCATCTTGACAGATCTGCACGTCCTCAAGCCTCAGCCTGGATCGATTTAAATTAACTTTAATTAACTGTCCTGCTCTCCTCTGGACAGTGACTCCTTCCCTACGCATCCACTGGATTCAATTTCTAAATCATTTGGGAGGCAGCAAAGGGATCAAAACAGAAAGTCCCCACAAAACCATTTCTGCTGCCTGATCTCCATTCTCTACGTTACAGCATTTTGCGTGTTTGAAGACTCTCACCAATCTCCCTCGCCCTTCCCTTCTCCAGACCAAACGAGGCCAGGCACTCGGCCTTCTCTCGCCCTTGCTACTCCTCTGTTTATTCCTCTTGCTCTTCTCTGGAGCACACTAGTCTTCAAAGCAGGCACGAAGCCCCCATAGCACCAGGATTGGGGGCTCAAGCTTTTTCCTTAGGAAGTACCTTTAACCAGCCATTGAGACCATAATTTGGTTCAGCTTGGGCAGATTCTCACGGCAAAGGCAAAAGGTGTCTTCTGATAGACAAGATACCCTGAGTTGTTTACTTCCAAAGTCCTCTTTCAAAATAAGGTGGTCACTAGAACTGTTTCTAATAAACTTTAGAAATATCCCTAGTCAGCAAAAGATTCTCTTTTCCTCCTTGCTTCATTCTTAGCAAGATTTAGTAGTTTGGGGAAAAAAAAAATCCAGGAGAAAAACAGATCCCTGGAGACAGCAGACCCCTGACATTGGACTGGCTGAAAAACAGGGAATGTTTCAAGGAGACAAGAATGGGTCTATCGACAGTATGAATAAAAATCAGTCATAAAATTCCTTGCATTATGTCTTCAACTGCTTTAACACTCCATAGGGACAGCATTAAAAATGAAGCAAAAAAAAAAAAAAAAAAAACCTAAGATAAAGCATGGAATATCGTATTAAAATTCTCACCCAAGGGTATTCCTAATTTCCGCCAACACTGAAGTATTGCTGCCCGTAAATACAATGTTCCACTTCTCCTTCCACCACAGCTCTGAAACATGAGCTGAACGTATGAAAGAGAAAGGCACCTCTGTGCAGTATCCCCTCTTCTGCAGGCACCTTATGAAAAACACCCAATAATTTCACTTCCGTGAGCTGCAAACAGAGGAAGGACAAGGACAAACCGTGACAGTTATTTCTACATTCGCATGAAAGACTAATCAATCCCCAGCCTTTTCAGGGGGGTCTGATCCTGCAGACAATTTTTGCTTGTTCAAATCCATGTGGGTTAAGGCATTTTTATGAAGGGAGATACACAGGAGCACTTGCTCTGCAAGGGGAATAGGGAATGTGTTGAATACCACATGCTCAACCATCCTAATGGCTACAACTAGTCTTTTGTTTACCTGGAAGTGTGCTGCACAAAGCTGGCAATTTTGGACAAGGTGGTAGGTTTTCATCTGCCACTTGTGACCAACATGCAAGGTGGGAGTCCCCTGGTCGCAGACAGATGCTGCCCTCCCCTTTCTGCCCCCATCTCTTGTGCTGTTTTGCTTTTGATTTTTCTTTTCTTTCAGGCTGAGGAGAAATTGGGTAAGAGATGTTTGCTTTCGGAAAAGAAGAAAGAGGACTACTCTAGAACTGGAAAAAAAACACCACCACCAACAACAACATAGGTTTCAACAAAGAGCCACTTTAAAGAAACTACAGAGCTCCACAAAGGTCCTTTTTTTTCAGAAAACAAAGTTGCTGGAAACAGCTGGAGACTATAACTTGGAAAACCGAGAAAGTAAGATGAATAAAATTTCCTGTTTTCCTCTCCTACCCTAACCTGCAGGGGACAGAGGCCGGGGGTTGCCCCTTTGGTTCCTTTTCAAAACAGATGTTGGATTCCCACAGGGTTCAGGTTTGATTTTTTTTTAAGCAAAAATACCTTTTTATAAAAATAGTCTTTTACTCTCTCAAAAATACCCCAAATAAATTATTTTGTACTCTGGGATGTTCAGCTCAGCTGTAGCTTGCCATACCTCAGTAGACAGAGAAGATCCTACCACCAAACACTGCTTTAAATCTGATTAGTAATAAATCTGATATTAGTAAACCTTATTCTTTAAGGCTGATAAACACACTAGCTTTCAACTGCCTGCCTCAGCAGAGCTTTCTCACTTCAGCATCTTGCAACTAGCTCCTGTTAGCTACTTGCCACTGCTAAACTCCCTGACGGGAAAACTGTCGTGGTGACAGTTGGCTGAGGCTGCAGGTAACAGGACCTCATTCTGCACCGCTTCCCAGTTTCGTGTCTCTTATCCCCCTGGCTGCACAGATTCAGACACCTCAAAACTCAGAAAGGTAAAAAATATTGAAGCATCTCAGATCAAGTACCCTGAATTTGAGGTTTTATTCTCTATTTTAGTATTGGCTTAAACACAGGTGTAGCAGAGTTAAAAGACAGGGTGGAATAAAGCCGTCTTGGCTGCTGTCTCAGCACGTTTCACTGCTATAAAAGCAGTGAAAACATTGCTCAAACCCCATCTAAAATTGCAACATAGAGATCTGTAAAACTGAATAGAACCAAAGAGTCTCAGTTCTGTCCCTAGCAACGTTGCTGACTGTTGAAATCCTGGTCAAGTGACTCGGTTTCTACCCCCCTTCCCTGTTTCCTGCTGCTGTGAGGGGGCACTGCTAACCTTTCCTAGGATACTTTGAGATTGCTGCCAGAAAGCTTTTGTTTTGTCTCAAACAGGGAACATGTGCATGTGCAGGAAAAGTGTGGTTCATAAGATGGGAATTCCTCCTCTCAGAGCTAAGATTTTGGATGCTCGGTTCTTGCTGCAGAAAGCTGAAACCACAAAATACTGCAGACGGGCTACATTAGTACAGCTCACACGATTTAGTCACTCAGTAAAATCTTTTCATTCTTGATGTTTTATTAATTTCCAGTGCTACTGGGAACGGTCAAAATAACAACATTTCAGGACCTCTAATATACTCTGTGATAAGAATTTTTTTCCTCATGTCTCTGTCATCTATACCTCAATTGCTGTACCCTGTTACTGAGTTCCTGCTTCAGCAATTAGTGCATTTAATACACATCACCCCAACACTCCATTTCGCATGTAAAGCCAGGCATTTATTTACAGTAAAAAGCAGCTATGATGGACTGATATTAAAATAGAATAAAAATATACCATGATCCAAAAAAGAGTGTGTCCAGATGCAATATTTCAAAGTAACTGTATATAATCTTACATTTTTCAATACCTTCCTCAGGAGATACCTGGTGCTCGAGAAACACGCTGTTTAGATCTTCTAGTGTACAAAACATTTCTTTAAATTACATCTAGAATTTGAAACAAAGTTGCATGTCGCAAAACATGCAAGAGAGAGAGGGCAGCTCCCAGAAGCTCAGTGGCCAGGATGGCAACCAGAAGTACCAAACATCCGTGAGTATTGAATATACAGAGCAAGGGCATCGCCATATCCTCATATTGTACTGGGCAAGAGGTAAAAATCAACATAAACGGAAGAGTCATTCCTCATCTTTGTCAGGATCCACTGAATAAGCTTGAGTCTCTTTCTTGTTAGCAGAGATATCGTCTTTAACTTCTAGAATCTGAGTTCCCTTACATACCTATATCTAAAAGCCTACCTCTATTATTTGGACTCTTGAGTCCAGGGAAGGTTTAAATTGTGGTCCAAAGTGAGGCAAATGTTATATTTACTTCCTTCATATATTCTGCTCACTATTTTCCCTTTACTTGTAGAGCTCACTTGGCCTTAGCTCTGCAACTGGCTGGATCTTATTGATGATCAACTGCCAGAAATCATCAGTTGTGCCAGTTCATTTTCTAAATCAGAGAATATTTTAAGAATAAGCCTCTCATCATGTTGTTCATTGTGATGTGCACTGAGAGGAAGGAGAGAAATAGTAAAACACAGAGAAACCTTTATGCCTTTAACCCCCTTTCTTTACCTATAACAGATTGAAGGTCTGCTCTTTGCCAACTGCTTCTGCAGGACCGAACGGGGTTGCTGACTGGGAGCGCGCAAGGATGTCGTCCTCGTGCACGTCAGCAGGAGACCGTCTTGGTGACAGCATTTCTGTCACATCGGCAGGGTCTCCTCCAGCCACAGCAGGAGCTAACGCGGAAGCAGCCGAGGCCTCTGGAAAGGCTGCTGTGTGACAAGTCTGCAGACTGCACTGCATTCACTTACCAATAGGATGGATTTTGTTCTAACTTAAGCCCATCTGTATGTCTTTGAGCAAGGAAGTTAAACAGTTTATCGCCTACTGCCATTCCAGGAAGACTGTTGATGAGCTTCTGACTGCTTAGGAAGTTGATTTTTTTGGTAAATCAAATTAAGGAAAAATCTCATTTTGTTGCCACATGTTCACATCTCCTAAGCCATCACTGAGGGACTGGTTTTATGGGAAGCCCTTTTCAGATGACACGTAACAGGGTCATTCCCTGAGTGAAAGCTATAAACAAGTCAAAGGTTTGCAATCGTTTCCTACAAGCAAAAAAATAGAACAAACAGGAGCATATAATCCTAAGAAAAGACACAAGCTTATAGGGCTCTTCAGAAAGTTTCCTCTGTGTCTGTCACAGCAGGACTGTAAACGCACTGAGCTCAATGAAAAGATACCCATCAGCTTCAGCATTATAGACCCTTTACTTTTACTAGATGCAGAGGTACTTTTATGTTATAGAACAATGTTTTCCTGTTGTTTCAGGGGCAAAAGTTACTGCTGAACTCAAGGAGATGCAGTTTGATGGAAGAGAAGCTACACTACAAAAGAAGCTGAGCTGTTTGGTCTTGACTAAGGATGTTTAGCTGATGATTGAGTCACTACTCTTGGTCTTGCTAGGAGGTAAGTGCTCAAACTTCAATGGGATTTGGGCACAGAAGATTACAGTCACTTGAATGCTGAGTCAAAATGCAATATAGGCAGAAAAATAAAAGTTAGAAACAACCTGCTAAATTATCCTTCAAAAAACTTAAGAATTCTAAATTAAAAATCAGAGAATAAAACACCTAGTGATGATAGGCTTGACATGATAGGCATCTTGATACATGGTGGGAGGTTTAAGAACAGAAGGATATTTAAAAAAAAAAAATCAACAGGCTGTGCAGGGAGAATTTACTTCCTCAAAAAGACGTGATAAGAATACAAATACACCAGTATTTCCATGTTCTAACCCTTCCGATCAAGAAAACAGTGCATTTCCACCACCCACAACAAACTGGTTCACTCAGGCAGTTGTGGCAGGCCTTCTCGGAGTCTAAGGGTCTCTGGCAGCCCCGGTAGTGTTTCAGTGGGCTGGTGTTGGAACTATGACCAGGCACAGCCCCTTGGAAGCATGGAGCCAGGCAGCTCCAGGGAGTCTGGGCTGTATCTCAGAATAATGGGGAAAGAGGTGGCTTTATTGCAGGAAAAAAAATAGGAAACCCCTGAGATAAACATTTGACTTCTGTTGCAGACAAGCTAAAAAATTGTGGGCAAAGAGGTAAAACCTTCCAGAGGTTCCAAAAAGCAGACCCCCAGAATGAGGTAGAGGATAAGGAGGCTGCCAAGACCTCAGAATGGGTTAAGGCAGCAATGGATGCGTGGAGCTTAGCGTGTTTCAGATCAAGGCCTAGGTGGAGATGTCTGCTCACCACATGATACCTCATTTTGTTTGTGATTGAGACATTCAGAAATTCAGGAACACCAGTTTAGGTAAGGAGTTTAATTGAAAAGGCTTAGTACCATCACCAAAACCAGGGGCATCCGTAATGTTTTCTGGGTCTTTCTGTAAAACCAAGTCTGAGGTATTTCATCAGAAAACTTCCCCTTTTGTTCTCAAATTGAGCAACCGCATGCTGCTATATCAAGCAACTGAATGTATAAGCAGATGGTTGTATCCCAGTCTAAAAAAAAAAGAAAAAGGCAAACAAACAAACAAAAAAACAATGTGAGAAGAGCACATCAGATGAATGTTTTTAAACAATGAACATTCATCTGATGTTCATTGCCTTTCTTCCTAGGCATCATGTAGCTAAGTTTTTGGAAATCGTCAGTGCAGAAAAAGTTTTGCTTCCAGCATTAGTCATCTCTACCCACCAGCACACGAATCTCACCCAGCTCTTGCTGAGCCATCCTAAACAGGGCTGGCCTAGCAGCTGGATTCTTGAAAGAACCTTGATGATGTTCAGATTCTGTTTTGTGCAAGTACAAAAGGATTTACTAGCAAATATCTTGGAGAGGAAGTATCCATTTCACACCTGCAGATCCAAACTCAAAGACCACATTTGGTGTCACAGTGAGGTGGAAAAATACAGAATCACCATGGGCAGACAAAGGTAATGATGTGAGCATAATCACCTCATTTGGCTGCAATTCATCCATATACTTCTCTGACCAACCACTTCCTTCCTTGGAGTATTAGGAACAGGAGATTTGCATGCCTATGTAGTTTAGAGTGGCACATAAGCGCTATAGTTTATAGTGGTACCTTTACCTAGGTAGCTTGACACATTGTGAAAATACTACATAGACTTGATTATAGAAGGTTTATAGCTTTCTAACCCAGAATGCAAGCCTGATTCCCTCTTTAAAATCTTCTTTACATAAGTAGATTTGCTCAAGAAAAAAAAGCATGCTAAAAGTGGGCTTGTCTGCACGTCTAAATGTTACTGGTTTGGCCTGAAAATATTACTTTTCATGGCATTATCTGCAATTTGAAATCTGAATTGCTTAATCAACTCCAATTGTTTAATCAGTGGCCTTTCTCAAAATTAAAACTATGATAAAATTTTGAAGTAACCTGAGGTTTAAACCCAAGCAAGTAGGTGAACAAGAATATTTTGAGTCTGAAAGAAGTATCCAAACCCTGAGACTCGGACCTGTGTTGCATTTGAGGATTTATTACAAAACTGATACAAAAGACAGAGTATGTCTAATAATGGTAAACCCAGTAGCGTTATTCTGGTCTCACTCACCACAGTGCAACCGCAGTCAGGTAATAACTGTAGTTACTGACTATTTATGTCAGAATCAGGAGGCAGAAACACCGCAATTCTGGATCAATGCTCTCTGAATTACTGCAGCAAAGGTACCTCCTAAATGAAAGAAAACATTTTGTCCTTTTTTTTTTTTTAAAAGGCAGAATCTCCTTAAATTCAAGTAGTTTTCCTCTAGCAGAATTATATTGTAGACATAATTTATGATACATAAGAATTTCTCCGCATTCTGCCACTAGGACCCGAGCCAATGATATAAACTGTTTGCAAAACAAGCAGAACGTGACTTTTCTGCCATAACACACATCATATAAAATAATCTCTTGAATATTATACAGTTCATGACTACTATGCCAATAAAGTGCTTCATGGCTGTTCTTTTCTTCACTAGATTCCTAAGATGACCCTAACACTACTCCTGATGACTAATTTGCAATTTCACTCCAGCAAGAGTCAGGCTGTTCACAGGTTTTAACTTGGCTTAAATCAGGCATTAGGAAATTGTTTGCCCTCTTTCCCTTCGTTCCTGGGCAAGACATACACTACAGAAGGAAACCCGGCACCAGCTGCACGGTGCATCTGAAACTCAGAAAGAACCAGGGCCTTAGGATGCAGTCAAGGCACAGAGTTCACTATGTCCTGGCCTCACAATTGTTTCTTTACTCTGTATTACAAGAAAAATATACATAAACAAAGAAAACCAAAAAAAAAAAAAAAAAAAAGAAAGAAAAAGAGAAAGGCTGTACTTTTCCCATGATTTATTCAACTGTTGTTCAAGGCCTTTTCCAGCTGGGAAGTGGCTGGCTGCAAAGTTTTGAACTCAGTGGGAGTGAGACGTGATACACTTTCTAAGACAAGCACCATCAATCATTTCAATCAAGCAGATATTCTTAGCTGATTAAAGACTTTGAAAGTTACATTTTCTGGGTTTCAGTGTTGCACCATATCTGATAAAAGACTCTGTGTTTTTGCTACCATACCAGGCACTTGAAATATTTTCAGTTTGGAGATATCAGGCACATATCGATTGCATTTACCAGCTGCCAAGATTTGGTAAAGTTGGCAAAAGATAAAAGGAGACAAAGTATATTTCAAAATAAATTTGTGCTTAATCAAGGTAAATTGCTCAAAAGCTGGAGCACAGCAAAATGCAAAATCTTCTGCCAAATGAGAAACTGGCATCCAAATGTAAATTTAATTCTAAGTTATAAATAACTATTTTAAGAAGTCATTTCTATGTATTATAGAGAAATGAATTTCACATTGGCTTAGGTCTTAAGACATTTGGTATCACTCCCACTTAAGCTGGAAATTCTCCTACTTGAAAAGGACAAGTAATTAACATTGTTTTTATCTCTATTTATTGAATGAATGCAAGGTATCTGCTATGCTCTGTGGAATTATAAGTGGACAACATCTCAGTGACAAGATGTTTACAGTGCAAGGCGGCAGTCTTTCGGTTTGATTCTCCTGAGCAGCAAAATACTGCTCTATTTGTTTATGTTGTTGATTTTAATAAGCAATCCGTTGATCTCATCCTTCAGCTGAGCTTCCAGTCCATTAGCATTTTAGCCAAATTAAGCTTTTAGGAGTTTGGTGAGAGTTGGTGGGCACCCAGAGGACAGTGTCCCTCGCTAAGCTCTCATCCACAAAGTAAGGCTGTGAGGACTATCCCCAGCATAACCAAGAGCATCCACACAAAGAAGGGTGCTTATGAACAGTCTAATTTCCTAATACCTGCAGCTGCATTTCACATTTTATAGATTACCAGAGAATGCCTAAAGTTTCTCCCCGTATGGATGCTTTTCTGATCTTCTGCAGTGTTCTTAAAGTCTTGATTCAGAAAAGGGCAATGATGCAAATTCCTGCCAGAGCCTTAGCATAACCCACTAAACTCACGGTCAAACAGAAAACACAAATCCTTTAGAAACCAGGTTCACTTAGATACTATATATATCCAAACCACTCCTAATGGTTCATGATACTAAATCTGTCAGGAAAAGGTACATAGGAATAGGATGCTTGAAGAAGACGCGTATGCCAGCACAAAGGAGGTTTTGTGAGGGTATGGGAATACCTGGAAGACAGGGTGATGATGAGTTTGCAAACATGCATGAGAGCAAAGGCAGCACTGGGCTGAGAGAAAAACCAAAACCAGGATGGGAGAGGAGAGGCCCTTCTTGGGATCAAAGGAAGGAGAAGCTGGACCCGACGTGGCAGGCAAGCTGGAGCCAGAGACGCCACGGGAGAGCAACGGCATGAGGGAGTGAACACATCATACACAAATACACACTCGCACAGCCTTCAGCAAGAGCCTGCGTGTGGAGCAGAAAAGCAAGGCTGGACATGACGTGGGAAGCAGAACAAGGCAAATGGAGAGGGGAATTCTGGCAGAAATGAGTGTAAATAGTCATGGGAAATGGGCCAAAGTCTGAAATCAGAAAACATTCACATTTATATAGTCATTTTTGCAGGTCCAGACCACACTGATGGACAAAATGAACCAGATGGTGTTTCCTAAAATGATATTACAGGTGGCTTAGGAGGATCTGTACAAACATTTGCTATTTGATGGCTCTATGGCAAATTCCCCATGTGCCAAGTGGGCACTCGGCAAAGTCAGAGGGATACTTGATGCATGGGACCTGAGCTTGCTGTGGTGCACGAAGACTGACAAACTGACTGTGAAAACTTAGTATTTTCCTTCCAAATTCAGCTTCTTAGTAATTATATATGTGGGAACATCTTACTCTTTGTCTGTCTGAGCTTTCGGGTGAAGAGATAATGGGGCATTTTTGGATAAGCTTCTTGATGCTTTTTCTCTTACTTCAGAGAGGAAGTGATACAATCTAAGTTTCCACAGCTAACTCTCAAAGCTGTAGCTTAGTTAAAAAATGATTCCCCTTCCCCAGCCAAAAATAAAAAAAAGAGAGAGAAAGGGAGAGAGAATAATAAAAGCTTATATATAAAGTTCCAGTTTTGCAACTTCATTCGTGTTATCCAGTTGAATGGATTTTTCTTGTGCTCTAACAGTAGAAACCAGCAGCCTTAAACTTTTTGGCATGGTCACATGAGTGAGAGCACCCTGGCTGGTCACGCTGTAACAGCAGAGCAAAGGAGACCTGCTCTTCACGGCAAGGAGCTTCCCTTCACTCTGAGCGCTGTACGTGGAGAAAATTGCTCAGAAAATAAGACAGAGGCAGTAGATGTTTGTGGAAATAATATAAACAGGTGTCAAAACTAACATCCAAGTAAAAAGCAGAGTCAAGTGAAGAAAATATGCAATATGTGAATATTGTATATCTGTTTTCTGATAATGTATAGCCTCTATAGGAGGCTATACGTTAGAAGTCAGGAGTATTTATCTTCTTTTACTGCTTTCACTCATGAGTGGTGTGTCAGGTTTCCTGATGTATGAATTTCAAACTGGTCTACCAACACACGCATTCTTTAACAATGTATTGAAAAGAGAAGCTTTTCTCTTTTTTAAAGCATGCTCTGCCTTTTTCATCATTTTTGCCCTTCAACTGTGCATGTCAAATGAGTTCCAGAGTCAACACAGGCCAAATGTAAGTAGTGTGACTAGAGCTCTTCCCAAAGAAAGGAGCTGCAGACCAGATGTACATCGCACACTCTCGCCAAAATCCACCCCACAGTGGAGGCATTTACTGTTATTTCACATCTGTGCACTTCCCAGCCTGCTGCTCCAAACAGGAGAACCTCTGTAATGCCACCCTAACTCTTGTAGAATGAAGTAATAGTTACATTAAGACAAATGACAAATCTATTGACAAAATTATTATGACAATATGTCACGATTATGACAAAAGACAAATCTATCGGAGCCTTCAGAGCGTGTCCAGTGCAAGGAGTGACGTGATGCTCCCCCTTGCCAACTTCAGGCAGGACAGACAGTTTGGCATGTATTACAGAAATTTGAGATTCTTTTCCTGAGCTCAAGCTCTTCCCTTAATAAGGTGTCATATCCCTGCCCTCACGTTTCACACTTACAGACTTTCTCATGACAAAGAGAGGGAAAAAAAAAAAAAAAACCCATACGCACAACCACAAAACGCGCCTAGTGCTGCACTGCTGGACCTCGGTGGCAGCCGTGCGCTGTGCGCGCTGAGATGTGGGCCGAGGCGCTGCAAAGGCAGGAGGACCAGGGCGGCTGCCCTGCTGGGTGCAGCACGTCGGTGGGGCACCCTCCGTGCGTGGGAAGAAAGCGGAGGCTGGAGGGAGTTTGGCAGCCAGTGGTTTGGCATCTGCAGCAGGGACACAATGAGCAAATAGCCCAGCCGGGGACTCCGTGGTGGTTCTCAATCTGTTTATAATATAGCACATTTGCTGGTGCTTATGCGACAGTACGATACCTTGTGTGCACAAGAGAGACCTTATTTGCTTCCATAATTGCACTGGCAAGAGCTTTTAGTGTAGATACAGTTTTATCAAAACGCTAACGTACAGAAGAGCACAGCTTCCCAGAAAACCAAAAACAAAAACACACAGAAGGTAGAACAGGAGCATTTCACAGCTGTAATAAATTGCTTTTATCCAGCTGGCACTGAAACAGCAAAGTGTGAAGCATTTCCATAATGATTTAAAAAAATATTTATAATGTAAAAACTTGTTTGCACAAGTTTTGCACAAGTTTGAGAAGCAGTTTCATTTTCTTGATTTCTGTTTACCACCATATATGATCTATGTAAATATGCTCCATTAACTTCCCTTCATAATTACTTTACAATGTCTTGGCCATGATTACCAGAAACACAATGTTCAGAAAGGGGTTGTTACTTCACCGAAGACTAAGAAGCTATAAAAGGCCAGTTGTTATAACAGACCTATTTACCACATAAAAGGAGGGGATTTCCTCTTGGTATAGCCCAGAAGGCAAGCTACAAAAGTGGAAATACTTGTAGAGAAAGGAATTGGAGCCAGAGCTTCCAACTCTGTGCCTGGTGGATGCAGCTAACCCCCAACCCTAAAAGGTTATGGAGGTTTTCTGAAAATAAACACACCGATTTATAACCATACCAACAAAAGCTTTACAAAACACATCCTTCCTTTTGTTTTTTTTATATTGCACCAAAAATGGATCTGATTCTAGGTTACTTTTCTCCTAAACCAGAGAGCTGTACCAGCTGATAAATCAGAGAAATGGAGCCATCTAGCTTGGAGATCTGTTAGAGAGAGAGGTACAAGCCTAGTGGTATTTCTAAAACCAAATCTCTTTTCAGAGACTTTTACAGACAACCTGAGAAATGAGGCTTCAGGCTGGGACCTTTTTCTTTCAGGGAGCGATGCCATGAGCTAAACCCCAGAGGACAGTTCGCGGACTGCAACCACACAGCGCTTCTGTGCTCGGTGGGACAAGGCTGCAGGACAGTTTACCTCCTCCTATTCTGCCTTTGGGGCTACTCAAGGTCCATCCCTAGCACAGCTGAATCCCACTGCTACGATACAGGGCACTAAATCAAATTCACAGAGCAGCCCCAAACAGGGATTCTGGTTCCAGCCCTGCAGGTGCAGCCGTGGCCGGCTGCACATCCCGAGCCGGCGCACCGTCTCCATCCCGCGCGAGGCCTGTCGGCTCGGCTTTGCTTGCGGCTGCTGCAGAGGATGGACAGACGGACAGAGCAAGAGCAGAATGGGAGGAAAGAGCGGGCAGAGCCAGCCCCAGACAGGGAAACAGGAGTTCCCTGGCTGCCACTGCCACGTGCAGCAGGCAAGGGGCTTCTGGTCCTCACCACCACTGTGGGGAGCGGAGGGTGATTGCTCTTGTTCCAAGAATTTCAGCACTTAATACGAGCCCATGGCAACTCCTGCGTTTCTGGCCAGTAAACCACTATTAAAGCTAATAGGGGCTGCAAAGTCACAAAAATTTGGGAATGAAAGGGTGATAAATCCACATTCCAGACAGATCATCCCTTAGACAACAAGACCTAAAAGAAGAACAAAGTAATAGAGAGACTTCAATGCAGTCCAACAAGTGATCTGGAACAGAACATGCTTTCCATTCTCTTTTCCAAAGAAATTCCCTCTTTTTACCTAACACAGGTTAGCTTTGGATATCTGAACTAATTCATGTCAAAGCCAGGACACAGCCTAATGCCATATCCTGGCTGCAGTTCTTTCTGGACAATAGTAAGACTTTTTATTGCCTTTAACATTGATGTACATCTCAGCACCTGTTGCATGCACATATTCTGAGGGTTTATGGTTTTACTGTTTTATTGGAAATTTCCTGCTCTTTCTTTATTGAAAGCAGATAGCCGTGATTTTTCACACCCATTTTAAAAATACACGCAACGGTTGCTGTGTTTTAGCACTTCATATGCAAGTAGTCTCAGCTTCCTGTCTAAAAATCATCCTGTAGCTTTTATCAGCTTGAAATCCCATTTATAATTTAAAATTCAAGGTTGCATTCAGGCCAGTATGGCTGGATGCCTTTTCTTGCAGAAGTTTGAAAAGATACATTCTCTGGAGATCTTCAATTTGAAAAACTGTGGTACCTTTTTCCTCATCAGTTTCTCTTCATAATTCAATGCTTATGGAAAGAAAACAATTTTAAGGACCCAAATTTGATAACATTGAACAGAAATATCATCCTAGAATTAATCAAAATAATCACCATTTTAGTTAAAAAAAAAAAAAAGTGGTGATTCATTTTCATTTTAAGATGAACTGACACTGAATTAGTATAACATAACTTTAAAATACTAAAGTGGAAAAAAAAGTATTTCAGGAAAATGAAGGCATCTTTCATAGAAGCAGCTGAGCAGATTCAGATTCTTGTTAAAAAATGGAAGAGAAGACCTATTTTTCTGAAATGTATCACGGGGTTGTTGATAGGTTCTGGGGCCTATGGGTGGTAAATCGCCCATAGGTCCCAGAACAAGACAGAATTCAAACACAGAATTCAAGCACATAAATTTGTAAGTGACTTCAGATGTCCAGCCAGGGTACCCCGGAAAAGTAAGAAGTGAAGAAACCACGGGGACCACCAGAGATGGGCGAGAGTGGCTGCAGCAGCGCCGGTCTTGGCATCTCCAGCTGGATGGTGGATATCCCTCCAAGAGCCCCTGCCCTATTGGGAAAACCTCACATGGGGCTGTCGCCAAGGACTTGTTTTGGTTTAACCAAAAATAGAGGCTTCCGAAACAGTGGGGAGGCCACAGAAAGGGCCAGCAGCTTCCACAGCCTCTCCTTGCCCAGCTCTGGCTCTGCAGGACAGAGCTCCTCCAGGGAAGACTGAGCTTCTGGATGGAGCCAGGAAAATCAGACCCGCGCACACCATTCCAGTTCCCATTCACAGGAAGAAACACATTTGTTTCCCCTGACTTTCCCACCCGCCCCTTCTTCCACATGAAGGGAAAGAGAAAACTTGTGGGTCCATGGATGTGGTTTTGATTCGTACGCTGGCTTTTGTCTCCTTAATTCCCTTGTTCCCTTTTCAGAAAGAACATTTCCCCCACCTTATTTAAGGCTGAAAACTGTAGGAAAACTCCCCTTTCAGACAATACTTTTGGCTACAACACACGTATTTTGTAATTACATTTGTTTTAAATACTGTCCAGCTAATGTAGTTCTAGCCTGGGGCCCTTTTCCCCAGATTTAGCTCTGAATCAAGTCATAATTTATTTTCTGGTTGTTATTTAACTGCATATAGACACAATCTTCGAAAGAGCCTCTCTTGCCATTATTCAGGACGTTCTACGATCAGGCATAAGAAACTAATCGAAGTGAATGAATGACGTCAGCTGGCTACAATATATTTTTCCCCAAACTTTAAAGCAATGCTCTGCAGCTGTAGGCAAGGAACCTTTCTAGTGGGAATTGATGTCTTCTAGGGTTTTGCGTTTTGGACGAACATGTGTGCAGGGACCTCACCAGCTGTCTATTGAAAAGCATTTTGCTCTTAAAACAAAACCATATGTCAGGCCCAGGTAAGGAAAGCATTTGAGAGAAAGAAAAATACCTCCAGAAGTGACAGTGAAACCTGCCAGGCAGCTAGCCCTGCACCGGAGGGGGCGGCAGCCCACGGGGGACCCCAGAGCCCCAGCAAGGCAGGGAGCCCCGCAGCACTGAGCTGCAATTAGCAGTTCGGCAGCAGGTCTGCTTGGGCTGAACAAGCTCCCCTGGACTTTTAAAGGAGCCTGCAGGCCGACGTCGGCGCCGAGCACAGGGTCTGCTCCCGCTCTGCGGCAGCCTGTTAACTCAGAGCCGGGACTGCAGGCAGGTGGTGGGCAAGAGAGGGCAGAGACGCGGATGTTAAGGCCTGAAAGGGCTCCTACCGGCAAGGGAGAGCCGGAGAAATGAGAGGGAGGCATCTTTCCCCAGCCCAAAACCCAGCGGGCCAGCACAGTGAGATGCTCGCATAGTCCTCACAAGGGCAACGCTGAGCAGGGAACCTGAGCAGGCCGCACTTGCTTGCACAAAGGAAACCCCAGTGCACAGGCATCATAAGCACATGTTTTTGGAGGGAAGGAGGAATGAATCCATGTTGCTAGCAATTTACAAAAGGTTTTGCAAAGACTCATCTGTTCCACCAAGCCTGCCTTCCATCGCAGTGCGTGCCTGTGAAAGCCGTACGCGAGCAGGTCCCACACTGTGTAGCAATGCTGCTTTACTCACTCCTGCCGTAATCAATACAGTCACTCTCATCAGTTAATCATTAATTGTTCACCCAGTCAGTTACAGCCACACAAGTCCCTGAAATCTCCCAGTCCACAGCAGCGATTAACACAAGGAAAAGATTGTTGTAGTACCACTAGTCACAGCAACAGTAATAAACATAACTTGGCTCTTGTACCTTTCTGAATACTTACAGAATACCACTAGTATTAGAATAAATAATAATAATATCTAGATATTGCTTTTCGTCTTGACATTGAACAGCAACATGAAGGTGCCTCTGGAAGGAACATATACGAATTCCAGTTGGTCTGCTGAAGTCATGTCTGAATGGGCAGACTAGGCATCTCCCACTCATGCACACAGCTCAGCACTTGGTTTGGAGACCCAGTCCTTCCTCAGTGGGGAGTGCCCTCACCTCCTAGTATTTTGCCCTAAGCTGCATGTCCAGCTAGCCCCTTTCTTGCCCTGCTGCCTAGTAGGTTGCTCTCCCCACCTGATTTTCCCAGCCTCTCTGCACAGAGTCTCCCAAACGTTTCTTTCTTTTTTTGTTTGCTGGAGCTAGTCCCAGCTAGAACCACCACCAGCTTCAGACCAAATCTCTACCCTCCTCCTAACTTTCCAGGCTCATCTGCTCTTTGTGCCTCCCGCACATCACCCTCATCCCTGCTGCTTCCCCTCCAAGTCCTTCTGGTGCAAAGAACAGGTAGGTCTCCAGGGTCAGTCATGCCCAGCCACACTACACCTCAACCGGGGAACTCGGTCTGTCTGGCACCATCTCTGCAGCCAGAGCACAGGGAGCCCATCCAGCACAGGAAGCTGAGAGAGGCTCCGGCACACCAGAGATTTCAGTTGCCAAATTCCAACAAGCTTGTTCTGAGCAAGAATAATTTGCAATTTTGCAACTGTTTATAACTTGGCAAAGTATGAGTGGATTTTCCCCGAAGGACCAAAAAGCCCATCCCTGACATAAAAGCCGTACTCATGCCAAACCCAAAAGCCCCTACTGCCAAGCTTCTAGGCACTTGAACTTCTCAAGCAAAAGGTCACCCAACCTTTTTTAGCCTTGGAAACCAATTCATTGTTTACCCTTAGTCTTGTTCTCATAAACAGCAGAACCACTCTGACTGGCATTTTTAGAAAGAAAAGAGCAGCCCAAGGCATGGAAAGTTTATCTAAATAGAGTTTTGGAAAGGTTGTAGAGAATGAAAGGCAGTCTTAGTGTGGGAAATGGGGGAAGTTCCAGGTTAGCTGCATGGCATCAGAGAGGAGCTGCCATGGCACAAGCAGCGCTTGCTCTTCCCAACACAGCCTGCAGGCTCATGAGCTGAATACCCTTCTGCCTCCAGATCTCCATAGACTTTCAGGGCCATAATATGATCTGTCATATGTTCCTGCAAAGCCTGCAGTAATTCACTTGTCATAATACACCAAGGGTCCAGGCCAGTAAAAATGGGTTTGTGTTTCATCTTACATTCTGATCTCTGAAGTTATGTTGAAAAGAAATCAAACTGAAATACACTTCTTGGAATCTATTTCTGGTTTATCATTACAATGATCTACACTGGCCTGGAAGAAACATGTGATCTACATGGAACAAGCTTAGTGTTAGCCAGAAGACCACTTTCACCATGTAAAAGGATGAAAAGAGATGAGGACAGTTCCAAGACATGCAGGAGGCAGGCGTTCACCCCCAAAACTTAAGAGGGTTTTTAACAAAACTGTTTACAGAAGAAGTAGAAGAACAGCAGCAGCAGCACTGTCCTGTTACAGATTGGTGAACTCATTCTCCTCTTCCCAGAAATGTCTTAGATTAAATCGCAATAACATGACAAACAGATCGCGTCACATGAAAGCTTCCTTTACACATAAAAAGGTGCTTTTAAAATCTATGAAGAAAACAAGTTGGCATATACGTTCATATTTTCTTATCTTGGCAGCAAAGGAAAGAAGAAGCCTATATATGAACATTTGTTCTTGCTTATGGAGTTATTTGGAACATCTCAGTCTCATTGGCTTTTGAAAACAGCATATAAAATCTCTCTAGAAAATTACTCTGGCAGTTGCATTGCAACAGTCCCTGAGGAGCAAGTAACCGTGCAGGAGAAGTATGCCTCAAGGTTGACACATGTACAGCATCTACGACAGTGTGGCATTGGGCGGGAGCACATTGTCTGCCTATGGCAGCAAGGAAGCTTTTCATGCATCCCCTGGCAGGCTTGAATTGTTGCCTAAGGAAGCTTCTTGCAGCTGCGCCATGAAGTCACGTTCATGTCGAGCGTCCAAGAAAATATATTGTGCAGCCTCTTCAAGGAAGGGGATGGACACACACAGCAGTTTGATGTGCTCGTCTTCCCCAGCTACATCATCATCTCTTCTGTGTTCAGATTCAGCCACACTGACTGATGAACTTTTTTTTTTTCTTCTCAAAAACAACAGCTAATTCACTGTCCATACAGGGAGCCTGGTCATAACTGGGATATTTAAACAAAGTCCTGCTAACACAGGTAAACACAGGTGTCTAATCTTTCACAAAAAGGTGGCCGCCTCCTCTCAGCAGTTTCCTTGAAATACAATGACTGAAGAAGATTTGTGGAAGGAATATTTTGAACATTATCAGGAATTGTTAATTCGGTCCCAATATAATGCAAAGATATCGGGCAAAGGAAAACTGCAGCATTATCATCACTATTTCCTTTATGGCCTGCGAGAGATCTTTACATATGCCCTTGCCATTCCAGTTTCGTTAGTAGCTGATGTAATTAAATCCTATAGGTAAACTGTTAAAGGCATGCTGTGCATAGTAGAATTTAGTACAAGTACAAATACTATAAGATATAGCTAATTCTTACATATCAAACAATATAAAATATATTTACCTGATATATCTGCCAGCATAACTTAATGAGGCACTCTCCTATGCACAAGAGACCTAGAGGCTGAAATTTAGAACTTTGACATAGCTGCAAAACAAGCTGAAGGGAGAACCTGGCATTCATGCTCAAGGCAGACTTCTGGTTTAATCAGTTACTGTTCTTTTTGCAGCCACAGCAGATTTTCTCTCTCCAGTACCTCCAGGGACTGTCTAGATTTTCAACACTGGAAGAGCTGCTGGCAGCATTACTGATTTTGCATCAACCCCTGCTCCTCCCTCTTTTTTTTTTTTTTTTCCCCTTAAACCTGACATCCCTCTAACTAGCATCTTTAAAAGGAAATGGGAAGGAGGTCCATGAACTTTGCACCATTTCTTCATCTTTCATATTTACACTCAGCAAGATAACCTGTGCTTACTCATGGCACTCACTGACTATTGTATATCTACAGCAGCAGAGAGCAAGTTTATTGCTAAGCAAGATAACGCATGGTGAATGGACACCCAGTTCTGGCTTCGGATTTGAGCATAGCTGTTTTTTTCAACATCTCTTTCTTGAATGATCAAACTGTTTTGGTTATCTTTCGTCTTTGAGGTCTTCTACTCAGTGTGGAAGATGCACGATATTTGAAACGGAGCTCTCACCTTGAAAGAGTTCACCCCTATTGATATCTGACTAGTAACATTTACTCAACATACACAAATTCTTGTCTGGGGACTAAAGAATTCAAAATACATTTTTATTGTTCTTCATTCATATTATTCCTGAGACAAAAAAATGGCAACAAGAATTCAGTTTGCAACTCAGCAGCTGGAGTATTTTTTTTTCTAGATAGATATCCTTTCTTAGTAAGTGCTGTTCGGACACAAAAATATCAGCTAAGTCTTCCTCTGACTGCCCAAACTTTCTTCTGGATAGAATTACCTGAAGCAGTTCTTACAGTTTTGAAAGTTTGATGACAGAATTTGTACTGGGGACAGTAGAAGTATCTAAATTCCATGTGTAAACTCCAAAAGTATTAATTCAGTTATGTTCTTAATCTAAAAGCCCATGGAAAATGGGCTTTAACATTTTTATTTGTAAGATCAGATAGACCTTCAGGGCAAGTGTTCCCAAAGAACTTGATCCCAAATCAGTCTGCAGTAGAAACATCCAGGATTTGAAGCCTTCTCATTTACATCATATAGAAGGTGTCCTGGTACATTTGCTATATATTACATAGTATGTATATGCGTGTGTGTATGTATATATAAATATATATATATATATATAAATTAAATCAAAAGGAGGCTTCCACATTGTGGGTTTTAGGCATTTAAGCTGGACAAAGTCCAAAATACATGAAGTCTGGATCTACACATAGCAGGTAGGAGGCATCTCCAGGGGGCAGTTCTGAGCACCTCTATTACACACTTAAAATTTGATTTCAAATTCCCTTTCCAAAGAGCCCCTGCATAAAACTACATTTATAAATATATTGTACCAAAACCATTGCAGGATTTCCCATTAGAAAAAAAAAATCCATACAACATTGGGAAGAAAGCTTTCAGCTAAATATTATGACATAGACCACTACAACATTTGTATTAAAACTGCATTAGAAAAGTAATAAAGTAGGCAAGAAACAAAAGAAACTATGAATGATCCAAACAGTTACTGTAAATTACCAGTGATGCTTGGTTTTGTACAGCATGTTTAGGTAGGAAAGACTGAGACTAGCAAGAAGTGAAAGGAATTAGAAAGTTGCAGTTTCTGTATTATATTATTGACACACCTAACTGCTAATCAGACAGCAAACATTAGTTTTCCTTAAGTTTCTGCAGAGGAGAGAGCCCATCAGAGCCGGATTTTATGCTCTGCACCTCAGAGTTGCACTGACAGCAGTAACTCCCATTTCATTTTGCTGTGACACACAGGTTAAGAACTTTCATCCCTGGGCAATAGAAAAGCAAATTATTGGGTGGGTTCTTTTAGTTATTTGAAAGCTGTGCACTGCAAACAAATATATGTAGTATGACTTATTTCTGTCTTTTTTTTTTTTTTTTTGGGGGGGGGGGCGGGGGAAGGGTGAGATCAGGTAGGACATGAGGGGGAAAAAAACAAAAGACTCAAGATCAGACAGAAGCTTAAAAACAGTTCTTCTGCCTTAAAAGCCAACTACAAATGTCATTGTATGAGTCACTATTTCAGTGTAAATACCATGCAGGGACATCAAACATGAGATGACCCAGAGGGTGCCTGGGCCCTAACCTCAGCTGGATGGAAAGGAAGTCCAAAGAGCAGTCACTGAGGAACTAACATCAAGATGAAGCCTGAAATTGAGACCCAGTGAGAACTGCCCATATCCACACACATTTTGGGGAAGTAATTCATTTTCCTATGCTAAACTGCAGGCAGGCAGGCACTGTGTCCCTGTGGGGCAGCAGGTCCCTGCAAAACCCTGTTTCCAAATGTCAGGTCCATTTGGAATACAACATCAGATGTTTTAGTGGACTATCAACAATATTATATCCCTTCACCAAGGATAAAATTCTATTGTTGCATCTGTTGTTGTCTACTCATAATTATGTCACAAGATGATTGGATTTTAAGATTTCTGTCTTAAATCCTTAGCTGAGGAGTCAGACTGTTTCTAAGAATCTCTGTTTCTGTGAGAAAGGCTAATGTCTACCTCCATGGTAAAGATTCCTCTTTTCCCAAAGTCTCAGAAATGGAAAGCAGGTTATAACAAGCTTTTAAAAGCTACTTTGAATTGATGTGGTGACTTATGTTTGCAATATAGAGTCTGAAATTCCTTTGAAATAATACAGTTATCTTTAAAGAATACTGCCATTTGACTTTAATGGGTGAATGCTATTCTTACTGGCTATTAGCATCAATATTGGGTGGAAATACATACTCGCTTTTTAAAACAGCTTGTACTCAACTATATTTCCCTTCTTTCTAGTCCTGCTGCTGGAAAATATGTAGCAATGCACAGATAACAAGAGCATTTACACAGAAATTCAAGACAGAGTAAATTGGATGTCTCTCCACTCTTATTCCTCAGACACTTTATTTCTGGCTTAACATCCCTCTAATTTTCCTGGCAATGTTCCTGTCAAAGGTCGTAACCTGATTCTTAAATACTGAATACTGCACAAGTCCCTAATTAAATATTTTAAAACGTGGAAATGCTTCAGAAACTGGTATCCTTCCCTCCTCCCCCTCCCATTTTTGGAATGTTTTTCACCCAAAAGGAGGTGCATGCATTAGCAGATGAAATCAATACATTGAATGTGAATTTTTGTCATGTTTCCAAAGAGGATTTTACTGCCTGTAGAGTATAACAGATACATATATATTTATGAACAAAGCAGTGACCTGTCTTATCCACATTAAACATAGCACATAAACATAGTCTGGACAATGCATTTGTTTATAGGATTACAGCCAGCTGTACACAGCAAACTCTGCAGCCGCATCAGAAAAAACAGCAGAACAGTAGTCATACAGGACAGGTTGTACTCTTATGGCTAAATTGTTGTAGCAATCAAGAGAATTTTAGGTGAAAATCTGGATATACCTCATTGTAATTTAAGGGAGATTTTAGGCATTACTGTGATAGCCCAGGTTCTTCATAACAGAGATTTTCAGCTTGCACCATTTATGTACTGGTGAATCCCAAGTTCAGGATGCTCCTAATTAGAGAAACATCATCTTTAATATTTATTGCACATGTACCTGCATCCTAACTGCAGTGGTTTTTATTTGTGCTGAAAGCCTTCCACAAAATTTCCACTAGAATTGCCTAAAACTTACTGATGAGCTGTATACAAAAACATAAAACCACAGTGTTCTAGAAAAGGATTCACTGATGAGACTAAAATTGCTGTTTTCCAGGGTGGCATAACTCTTAACAAAAAGGAAATTTCCATTTTCCTCTGGAGAAAATGGAAAATAGGAAGAGAATTTGACTCAACAGCATATTTACTATTTCACACACACAAAAATAAGCTCAAATGTCTAATTGCTCTCTTTGGGACTTGCCCAAAGTGTCCTACAAGCACATTAGGAATGAAGAGTCCCTCATCTGTAACAGCCTCTCCAGCTGAATCATGCAGCTTTTCTGACATCTAGTGGCATGTAACTGTGGGCCTTTTTCTTCACAACTTACTGCATGATTAGAATCAAGTTAGAGTCTCCTAGACCACTTCTGAAGAAGAGGTCTTTAAAAAGCAGACCTTTGTCATTCCCCATGTACTTTTCCAGGAGGAAACACCAGTGACACATACTGACAGTCCTTGGGGCTCACATCCTCTGGATTTGGTGCTAAGAAGTCATTCTACAAGCTCTATAACCCCCTTCTCTTCCCTCTCCCTGGCATCTGTGTTGGTTGTCTCCAAGATGGTCTGCAGGCTTCCCCCATCCTTTAAGAGCAGTTGCAGCCAGTCACTCCTAGCATCCCACTTAAGAACTTGTGCTATTGCTCTGGAGAACTTTCTAAGCTGCTGGATTACTAAGTAAAAGGCACCAGTTCTTCCCCAGACAGCCTCAGTGCAACTTCCAGGCCCTCCAAATAAAGTGCAAGTGTTGCAAAAAAGTCAAATGCCTTTTTCTTTCCCTTGGAAGTACATCATAGGCAGCAGTTGGTTAATTTGAAGAAGCGGAGTTAATTAGTCTTTGGATTCTTATAGCTCAGTAAACGGCCAGGCTTAAAAATATTAACTACTAAAACGTAGCACACTTGAACTGCTTGGGTTAACCCATTGTGTCAGTACAAGTTGCATGGGACTAGAAAAGACCACATAGCAATTCTTGTTCTTTAAGATTTAAAATCCTGTGTTCCACATATTCCTCACAGTTTGGACTTGAAGGCTCTTCACTGAATTAGAGGAAAAGCTGAAATATCTTTCAATCACATGGCTAAAAATCATAAAAATTATCACATTACTAAAACATGAAGAAAGCATCATTAAAATCTGCAGAAATCACTGCGTTGAAGGGAATACTTCTGTGTGGAGCATGCTTGTTTCTGGGCCTCGCAAGGTCTTAATAGCCACAAAACCATTTCTTGCACATGGTTTGTTTTTCTGATTCAGTATTGATTTGCTCTATAAAATGTTTTAATTTCTATGGAACAACAACAAAAAAAATGTCAGACAAGCTGTACTTCTGCAATATGAACAGTCAAGGGTCATCTCTTCCGTTAAGGGAATGATGTAGCTGGAGGAAGACTGAAAGACAAGAATGTCTGTGAGACAGAAAGATGGCCCTTATTATGCACGTTACTGCCTCTGAATTCCCTGATTTAACTAGTGGAAACCACAGCCCAGCTTTACACAGCGCTTGCACCTCCGTGTGCCTCCGTCCCACACTTCTCAATAATTTTGGCAGAGAACGATCCCTGCCCTAGCTCTCACGCTTTTCCTTCCTCTTCCTTTCTACCAGTTCCACCCTGTAGAGATTTGAGTTTTCTTTCCTTTGCAAAACAGAGTGGAAGAGCACAGTACTCTTACCTCTCAGTTACTACCCAAAACTAAGTCTTTTTAGGTAGAGAGTTAAGGAAAGATTCTGATTTTCTCACTCATAATCAGTCCTCCTCTTATCAGACTTGTTGATGCAAAGTATTTCCACAAGGTGTAAAGTTAGAAGGAATCATCCTTTGAAGAACCTCCTTAATTTCTCCCATTTCTGATGCTGGCTGATGGTTTTGTATATCACTAATATTTTTCTCTTTCTTTTAAGCATATGAATATATGACAGCCACCTATCTGTTTTGGTTTTCCTAAATGAATATTGTTTGCACTATTGCTTTTTAAAAATCTTTGAAAACTTTCTAGCCATATGAAACCACAGAGCACCTGACAGACTCCCAATAGTATTTAGAAAGATTTTTCAGAGCAGCAATATTGATGTGAGGCCAGTAACAGGACAGAGCACAAAAAAATGCCTACTTTGTAAAGAGGTGATGATTTAAAGGCTCCATTTTGGCAATGGCAAAGCCCAGGAGAGTTTAGATCAGTATCCCAGCCTCAAGCAAGATGTACAGATGGCGCAGAGGGAATTAAAGCTCAAGAACTCAGACAGTACTGTGAACAGTAAATACAGAACATACAGTACTTTAAAATGTGTATGAGAAGAAATCTGCCTCCAAAAGAGACCTGTCAGCTCGACAAAGATTTATGGTCTCTATCACATAAACGTCTGCAGCAGCGCTTAAGCACAGGACATGAGTGCTGCAGCTAGACTGAGAACATTGCTTGACTTCTCACACAGGGCTTGATTCTGCTCTACCTTGTATCAGTGCAAGGCAGTCATTTCCCTGAAGCCATCAGTATTAAAGAGCGATTTTCAAAATCTGAACCACAGAGTTCTATTTAAAAAATAATAACAACTGCCAGCCCTACAGTCTCTCTTTTTCAAGATCTTCTCTATAAAAATCACCTGGTTTTAAATATCTTCATGGGGAGCTATAAAGCACCTTCCACAGTACTGCTAGCCTGATCCTTGACAGCAAGTAGTTGATTTACACCCAAAGTTGTGACTAAAGTACCTTAAACACAAATAAGAAAATGAGAATTCTTCTCTCCTCACTGTAGGAACAATATTCATGATGTTTTAGAATGACATTCACTGAAGTCACTTTTAAAAGTCTTGACAGGTAAGCACCACAGTCTGGAAGTGCTAAAAGAAAGAAGAAAATGTAAAGCATAGATTAAAAAAAAAAAGGAGAAAATGGAGGAGGACCTTCCAAGCTCTGGGTACTTAGCTCCATGTTTGCATGGCCCTAGCCTAAATCATCAGCATCTTTATCAGTGAGCCACAAGAGAAAGAAAAAGAAAAGCAGCCCACCTAGCTGCTAAAACCACAATGCCAAGAAATATGCCTTACATTAACTTTGTGACTTTGAAATGTCAACTATTTGAAATGGACAGGAAATTTAAACACTTTTTCCAAGAACTTTTTTTTTCTTTAGTATCCTACTGAGAACAATTTAACCCCAGACGTTGGAAAATACATGCTTTATTACAAACTGGGAATTTTCTCTGCATGATGAGTTGCTTTTACACACATTAACTGAGACTTCATAATTCCCAGAATAGCAATTCTGTTAAGCAGGCACCTGCACTGCAACATCTCCAAACTTTACCAAAGCAAATCATGTTTATATGTCCAGTATTGACAGTCAGCTGAAACATAGTTTGTATGATAATCAATTCTACTTAGCACTGATCCCATTTTTTTAAAGGCTCAGATATTATTTAAAAGTCTGTATTTGCACCATAGTTCTGTAGGGATCCATCAACTGCAAGGCAGAAGTCAGAAGTCTTACACGATCAGCTATGAAGCCAATCTGTTTCGCATTTTAGTGAGTTCTGTAAACACTGGCCAGACATCAAAAAGTGAACCTCAGCCTCTAAGATAATTAAATGTGGTTACATGTTTACCATTTTGGATCTCATCTTATAACATGGTACTGTTTACAGTGGGTCTGTCCTGGAGTAATAGTTCAGGTGTAGTGTAAATAAAATTACAGCTTTAACTTAACCTGGGTTGTACCTGTTTACACCGGGGCTAAAATCTTCCTGTTAGTTCCTGTTCATTTATAGACAACATGGTAAGCCAGGATAAAGACAACACATATTTCAATGCTACAGTTACGTTATAATGAATGTATTTAGCAGGGTACAGAAAAATCAAAATGTTAACAGCAATGTGTGAAAAAAAGAAACCTTCCTTGTGCGTCAAAGACAGCTTCACAGTGTGAATTAACTAGTCATTATTCTAGTGAAATCAGTTCATGATTCTCACTGAAAGCGAACAGGAATCTTGGCACTTTCAGCATCTGCCCTTGCCCCATCTCTGCAATCCTGTTAACAAACAGGAGCAGAGCGCGACTCAGAACATGCTGTATTCATTCAAAATATGCAGCTTGCTGGAGCTTATTATATCTATCCGAAAGGTATCTTGTCCTTACTACATAGTGCCCCTATACATTCACAGTCAAGCAAATAATATGTGCTCACCTGCTTCATTGCTCATCAGCAGCAAGAGTAAAGCCTACTATTGCCTGGGTTTAAACATAACTTTACTAAGTCATCTATGGTCTATTCTCACCAGACTGATGATCTGGTAACTGTGACATGATATCCAGCATGACTGAGCAGCAATAAGGGGCAAGACCCATTTTTCAGAAGGACAACACCACAAAGTCCTACCTTATTCTTCAACACTTTCAGTCTTGAAAGCATCTCAGACAATTGCATACAGATTGTTTTTTATCTTCAGTCTTATTTTCAGTCTGCCATATCCCCTGGTAATTAATCTTTGCTTTATCTTCCAAAAAAACACAGATAAATGTTAGAATGGGCTCCGGATAACATATTACCTAATGTTGGTCAAGGCTAGGAGAATTACCTGCTGGAAATTATCTGGAAGGTTCCTAATGAGTACCACAAGGTTTCTGCTAAACAGACGTTTTTAGTCAGTCTAGAGAGATTCTACCTTGGATCAGGATTAATTGCACGGATTTCATAAGGTGCACCAGATGTCAGGGTCATCTAGCCCTCTTGCTGCTCCAGGAATACTGCCAAAAGCATTGGCTGGCAATATTCCAAGCATCTGACTTCATACGGCAGCAGGATAGCAGTCAACAGTTGTCCTACAAAGGTTGTAATTTCAGTCCTGACTTTTAATGGTGAGAACTATAGACAAACAGGAAACAGAACAGTGGTTTTGTGCCTAAAGGTACAAAAAGCACAAAGAGCACTCACCTAGCAAAATTAATTTGGCCATGGCAAATAATTAAGGTCCTTCTGCTGAGGTATGATGGCATAAACACTGGACATGATGAAAAACAGACTGGAAAGGGAGATGTTTTAATTATTCCCAATCACACATGAATTAGTGCTTTTGACTGTCTTTGGTCTGCCTGGAAACAACTTTGGAAACCTCCATATAAATCAATGTATCCCTTTAACTACAGCTCTCCTACTGCCTGACGTCACCGGTCATCAAGCTGGTAAGTCACCTCACGCTCTTTTCTATCTATCAGAAGTGATCACCAGATTTTCTTACTGAACTAGGATACAAAGGCCACAAAGCCAAAGCAGATAGGCTTTGCTGTTTGACCAACAGCGGCTACTCAAGGTGAGTGATCAGATTTTCTTGCCCTTCAGAGACCTCAAGGGGTCCCACAGGCAGCAAGTGACATCGACAATCCTGCCACAGGGCTGAGCAGAAAGGCAGCATCTTGGGAGAACCTCCAAAAGCTTCTTAGTAAACAGTATGGGGCAATGCAAAAGCAGAGTAAACATGTAACAAGTAAAAAATCGTGTGGAATAACTAATTTATTATGATAACAGAAGTTTGCTTTAGTTTCCTTTTCCACACAAAGAAAAAGGATTTTTTTTCATGTTTGTAGTTCAAAAGCAAATGGTTTAGATCTGGATTTGCAGCCCAATTTTTGTCATCAAAGTTTCTGGAGGTGGACACCAATGCCCTCAGATAAGTCTTTTCTTCTATCAAGATAAAAGATGCTTGTAACAGGGAGGGTTTGCTTTAGAGGGCAAAAATGGATGAAATAAGGCAAAAAGAATGACTAGGCTAGATACATAAAACTGTAGGATACCAAGCAGCAGCCAGTACAGGTTTAGGGAAGCAACCGACCAATACATTTTTACCATCGTACAGCAGCAGTCTCCAAGATAGCTCCATACAGTAAAGTATGGAGGCCCACCAGGAAGAAAAGCCAGAAGGAAAGGATGCAGATGGCTAGTAATAGTGCTGATAAACCTCTTTTGCAGTGAATTAAAGCATTTTACCTCAGATTAAAAACAGTGCAAAGTGTAACAACAGACCACATCCTCCACCACCATGTACACAGCTGTGAGAGCTGGACCTTAGCTAGACAGGAGCTCTGGCAGCCAAGACAAAGTGTTTCACCCAAATCTCCCAGTATTTTTAATCCATCTATTCTCAGATAATTTGTCTTTAGTGCTCTTGGCTGGTTTATGCCTGGAGAGCTTCAACCATCTGTAAGTAAATTGTCCTTAGAAAATTTGCTGTAGGTAAAGTGGGATAAAATGCCTGGAGAAAAGTAGAGCTGCCCTCACTGGACAGCTTATTTTCACTGTGGAAAAAACAGTCATCCATTTCTTTTCATGTTTATGACTCATTTATTAGCCCGAATTATTCTTAGTTCAGATGGTTGTTAAAGAGGAGATTAAGAGTGGTGAATGTATTTCTAGCATCTTTCCCATGACGCTGTAAATTGATTTTGCAGGCCTCATCGGGCAGTTTATATGCTAACAGGTAGACAGCTCTGCTGATAAACATACACTTTTTTCCTCTGAAAAGCATTCAATATCCATTACCTTTTCAGATGAAACAAGAACCTTCTTTAAATTAGGTGACTAAGAAGGAATGAAGATGCGAAGGGAATTGAGTATTTTCCTCTATAATTATGCAGATATCAAGCATGTCTCATTTCAGAAAACCAACTAACAGGTCAGTACAAGTGAATATAAAAAAGCAAAAGCCAGCAATCATCTACTTCAGAAAGGAAAATGTAAGCAGCACTTCCTACAGTGCTAAAGGATCATGCCACAACAGACCACTCAATTTTTTTTAGAAACTTTGTGATGGGTTTACTATAGACTTTCAATATATTATGCTAGGCTAATGATCAGAAAAATAACGTCTTGAATGCTAGACAGAGAGGAAAATTCAGAGCAGTGAAGTTTCATTGCCAGGTTAGAAGAAATATTCACATGTATAGATGCAGCTCATTTTAATTCCTGGTATTTTTTTTGCTTTCTTCTAATTCTTGCCATTAACATTTTAACTGCATACTTTTTTGCTACTCACTCAATTAAAATACCAGTACGGAAAAACAGGTTCTGAAGGCAGGCTAGAGGCCATCTAAGATGCTTACTTTACAGGAACTACTTCACA
>JAWLRI010000344.1:4130797-4149242 GCA_034781795.1 Crypturellus tataupa | reverse complement strand
GACAGCTAGGAAATATAGATATATATATATATATATATATATATATATATGGATGATAAACTGATTTATTCAATCATTTGATTTTAATATATTACTGATCAGGAGCCCATCATGAAAGATGATTAAATACCTAACTAAACTAACTCTCAGACATAGCAAGTTGTTTCACATACTAATATTTTACTAAAACTAGTATTTTAATATCTCTCAAACCTGCATGCCCAAGTCAGCTATGACAGAAGCATGCAGTTCTCAGTAGGGTTTACACGGAACATCTTTGTTATGTCATCGATCACCAGCCCTTGGGTGACAGAGTAATTCTGTTCTGGTCTAGGCTTCTGCTTCAAAAGAAAACCAACAATACCTACATTAACTCCCATTTCATATAAATAAACTATTTATTGATTGTTTCAAGAGAGTGAGCAAATATATGTACCAAAACCATGTAGTAGACCGATCTCTCTTGGAGGACAAGAACAGCAGAGTCCTGTACAAGCTTTTTGACTACTTCCTGATGCATTTGCACAAGTCTCTAGAGAGAGAATTCTTGCTTGCTATGCCCATTACCTTCCAACTTCAAAGACCGCCTTATGTCAAGGTGGATCCCAACACCAGTCCATCAGTCAGACCCCGTTACCAAGAAGGGAATATATTATGCTGTAGTTATTTAGACAGTTGTCCCATTGAATTTCAGGATGAGATGGCAAAGTGAAATTATGCATATTTAATGAAGTAATATAGATTACTGACATCAGGCTCAGAAATAAGATATTAGAAGTCTGGGGTCTAAGTTTAAAAAACATTGTATATAACATACTTTCCAATTATCATGGTGTCCTAGCCTCTAAAATCTGAGCCAGTTTTTAGATGAGGAGAAAGATTTTTCTTTATCACACTCACAGAGTTTCAAAGAAATCACCATTGTTCAAGTTTACTTAAAAACAAAACAAAAACAAACCACCACCACCCCCCACTTTACTTGATATTTTTAAATAATCTGACATGTAATAAAAATGAGGCTCTATAGGGAAATTTTGAATAAAATCTTAGTTAAGAAGTCTGTTACCAATTAATATCATAATGTGAAACAAATACAGCAGCACAGTTTCTCAGTGGTACCATAAACCCAGGACAGAGTTTTAAAACCTGATGGAACACTGTCATCTGGTGGCAATTTAAAGAGAGCACAGAGACTCCAGTTTGCTTTTTTGTTCCACAGGCTTCTTCCATCCATAAGAGACTTATTTTAATAATCAATTAATCTACTCCAAACTGTCTAGAGCCCAGCCCAGGGTCTGGATCCGTCATATCATTAAAAAGGAAGTTTGGCACCACAGATCCTGCTAGTCAAGCCAGAAAGAAGTTACTGCAAATTGCAACTCACACTGGAAGCAATATCATAATATTTCAGTTCTGCAAGCTTTCTAGGCTCCTGCAGATATCCAGCCAAGATTTCCTACTAGGCACAGAGCAAATTTGTGCAGAAAATTCAGAGGAGTATGGAAGTTATTAGATTCTAACAAAATGAAAAATGCACATGCTACACGCAGGTTGCATCTCACTTAGCAAACTGCTGAGCAGACATCTGCCTTCGCAGTGTGATCAACCACCGTAGCTGGGAGAACTCGCACAAGCGTCCAACAATGAATAAACAGCTCATCCATTTGGCTCTTCTGATGGTAGGGGACACTGTCATCGGAAATATTTCTGAATGCTAGTCTGGGAGAATTATTTGTCAGAGGGAAATCAGTAAGTCTCAGAGAAGATGTTAAATGTTGGCAGACAGCCCTGTAATCAAAGAGCTGTTGTTTAGAAAAAAACTCAGGGCTGCGCAATGACCCAAAGCCACAGCCCAGAAGGGCTCTGTGCGATCCTGACAATGCAGTTTTAGGTCCACAATTCACACAGAAATACACACAAACACTCTGTTTAGCCATTATTATTAGAAGGGAATGGAATGTTGGCACCACAGGAGCTGGTCAAATTCCATATTACCAAGTAACAACAACGTGATTCTGCTGAGAATGAAAAAAAAGACAGAATGAGTTACATCGAGAATTGATTTAGAAAAGTATGTTTCGACTATGTGGAAAGGGAACATTCTCCTATTTGGTCTGGAAAGGGAGACTGAAGTGTTAGAGTGCTGGGCAGCCAGGAGTCACCAGCACTTGCGACTGTGACACCAAGACAGACCACAATACACCATAACACGCGATGCCCCCAGGGGTTTCTCTTCCAAGTTTGGGGCAATCATGCTGGGTGTTTTTAATCGGTGAGAACTAGTAGATGATGATCACTGGAATACAGGACAGTCTTGATCTTCTCAGCAATAGCCTGGTATTAGGAGCTATAATAACATAGGCTAGTGACCATCGTTCATGGTTCCAGATACAACACTCCAGATGCATCTCAAGAGCAAAGCATGCTGGCAGCTCTGGCAATACAAACAGGTAATGAAAACTCTACCTTAAAGGAAATATAAATACATACATTTAAAGCTATTTCGCATACTCAAAACCTCACAGAAACAAGGAGATGCATAACAAAACAGGGCCAGATATCCAGCTACGCCAAGTAGGGAAGTGGAAGAGGACAAGGTAGCTCCAAACCAGCCAATTCTATAATGTAAAACTACTTGAGGATGCATAGGAATGATATACTACTAGCTACAGATTTATTAAAATAGGATTCAGCTCTATGCATTTTAATTACCTCTTGTCACAACAGGATAGATTAAAAAAAAAAAAAAAAAAAAGGAGAATAACTCTTTGACATATGTCCATAAATGCTTTTCTTATTTGTTTAAATAGCAGTAGGACAAATGCCAAAATTATATTTAAGCAAGTTCTTGTTGAACGGAAGTAGAGTTTTGTGGGACAGACAGAAAGGGATCTAGATAAATTAGTCATACATTTCTATTTTATGTTTCTGGCCTTGACCATAGAAGTAGGCTTGTTTGCTGACAACTAAATCTCCTTTGAAGAAGTAGGTAATTATCATTAAGAGTCTGGTCACAGCAGGAATAAGGAATGAAGGAGGGTAATGCCATTTTTTATTCAATATGCTCTCTGGCAGGATGACTGTGGTTTTCTTTGGTGAGAATATCTTGAGGAATAATTTAACCCCGTTTTTGCTGTGAATATTGAAGGTGGTAAAGTTTCAAACTAAGGTTTATCATGCAGGATACAGTTCTTATAAGCGGCATTTGGCCAAGGTTTCAAAATTGAATGCAGTCTGTTACTATTTACTGTTTACTCTTGGTTTAAGTATAGAATTCATTCTTTGTCTTTGCAGTTTAGTTTGAGGCTGTCTTTAAAAAGTTTCACCAATCTAGATGAGGTGGTAGCATCCCAATAGCTACAAATTGAAAATATTGCAGGGAAAGATGGTAGAATTGCTGCCAAAAATAACAGTACTCTATAAAGCTTATGAGAAAGAACTCAGGATATTTGAATCCTAAGGATAGGCTGGAGTTCGTGTCCAAACAATAGTGTGGTCCATCTAAAAGCCACTATAGAAACAGGTAGGTGACTGAATCCATTAACTGTCTGGTTTGGAGACAGAAACACCTGCTGCCTGCCTACAGCTCAACCTCAAACCAGTTGAAGACAGATTGGCACATGAACAGCACTTCACCAGGGCCTAGTGTTCAGGCACTGAGGTAGGATGGGAGATGCACAGATTTAATTCACCTTGGCAATGAAGCGGGTGCTCTACCCACTCTGCTACTGCACCAGAGACAGGTAGCAGCCTGGCCTTCACACAGGCTGGCTCCCATCAGGGCAGACGTGAACATTTTAAGGCTTCTCACACCATAAATTAAAAGGCACATCTCTTCCCTGGGAGAGCCCCAACACCTTCAGGAAGAGTCTCAAGCTCACGGGAGCCTACGAGGACCTACAAGGCTCCAAAGTGCTTCCCAGGGCAGGCAAAGGAACCGTTTGACTTCTGCTCCCCCCATTCTAGCCCTAGCAGCTAAAAGCTGACAAATTAGCGCAAACATTAAGGACCCCAGCCAAGCAGATCAGATTGCCTCCATTCCTGGTTTATTGCTCTAAGCAAGATTCGAAATAAACAGTATCCTTTTCACTGTTATTTCAGCCTCACTGGCACTGAGAAGTCTGCAGACAGAGGAGGTAAAGAGCAGAAGAGTGTGAATTTGAACAGCTGAGGACATTTAAAGCTCTTCAGTTTTGTTCCATGATTACAAAGCACTGGTCCTTCCCTTTAAAAGGGACACAATTAATCTTGTTTGTTGATCTGCAATTTATCCCAGCATCCCAGAGTTTTCCACCACAATTTTGAATAACTGGTTTACAGTAGAAACTGCAAATTCATTAAGGCCAGAGGTCATTTGTTACTCCTCAGGGAACAAGCTCAACGTATTGAAATTAGAGTTATTTGTCCCTGACCTAGATCATCTGCTCTTCTGCCTGCATAGAGGGCAGGAGCATCGGCTGCCCGATGTCCTCTCAGATCCTGGCACAGGTCACTCTGGAAGTATCTCCCTGTCCTCTGAGGGCATTTATAGGAGGAACACAAAACTGCTCCATTCCAGTATTGCCCTCCTAGGGGTCACCTGGAGCCATAGGCAACTCCAATCACTCAACATCAGCACCATCTGATGCCTCTTTGGAGCCTGGCCCAGACCCATGCCAGAGGGACACAGATCAGATAGAGGCATAAAAATCAGATTGCTTATCCAGACTAATGGTGAGAAAAGGAGATGCATTGAAAAACTCGTTATCTTTTAGAGCATGATGTGTAAATTACTGAATTACAAAAGAGTCCACTAGAAACATGATATTGGCTGCCATGCGCAATAACTACAACATCTGGTATGCCAACCAGGACCTGAAAACATTCAGGAATGCTCCAGAGGAATCTCACCCCACTGACAGCAACAGCAACCATAAACAAGGTTAAGTTGACAGATCCTGTTTGGACAAACAGTGCCAGGTAGCTACACAAACAATTGTTATTTCTGAAGATAAACTAGTTAGTGGTAGAAGAGCATCTGAGGGAAAAAAAAAATATTCAGGAGATTGCAGGTAGGGTGGATGCCCTATTTTCTTACTCAACAAGAGCAATAACCTTGTGAAATTCAGGACCAGTATCTCAGGCAGCTAATATATCAGGTAACTAAAGGAAAACATAAATCAAGTGTTTCAAAAAAAAGAAGGAAACAAGTTGCAAAGACAAACCTGGGGTACAAAGAACAAAACCCAACGAAGGATACTTCATAAATGTGCTACAGACAGTTGCTCAAAAAGCAATTATTCTTGCTGGAAAGATGGTAAAAACAGTGATTCAGAGTGAGATTTTAGTATGTTCATACTATCAATGCTGGTACAATCAAACAAAAATTGGGATTTCTTAAAAACTTGAGAAAGCATCCACTGTATCCATAACAGGCTAAAACCTCAGCTCAGTGTAAACCAAGCAGCAGTCCGGGGGGCATACTAGCTTACAAAGACTTTTTTGCCTTAAGGGGAAAGCAAGAAAATGGAAAATATACAAACTAAAATTCAAGACAGCCTATACTGCAGAAAAAATAATGCTTTCAGCTGAAACACGTGGATTCAACTTAGTGACATCAAATTCAGGACAAAACAGGAGATGAGGAGAAAAAAACATGCAATCTCCAGAAAGCTGCTAAAGGTTTATTATGATACATCACTTACATTAAGAAGTTAAGGAGTTGCTACTAGAACTTCAGTTGCTTTTATATAACTTCAAACTTAGTATCTTTCTCTTGACTGTGTTATGATATACTTAGAGCATGAGTAATAAAAAAAGTACATGTCTCTTGTCATTAGAGCTAACTTAAGATTTTGCCTTTCAGAAACCTGGAGTTTCCTCCTCCCTCCCCCCCAACTCTAAATTAAGCATTTTTCTTGATCTTCCTTGCACATGTAAACTATTTAAGCAGTATGACTTTGTAATCACAGAGGGTTTCTGTTTATTTTTGCTCTTTTTAAAAAGCACCAAAGATAAAAGGCTGTCCTTTCCACCAAGTGTTCTGACTTTACCCTTGCTGCCCCCATTCTCTGTATTTTACTCCCTTTAAGTAGGGCAGAGTGTTTATTTGTTTGTTAAATTAAGTCTGCAGAAAGATTCTTGCAGAGGTTGCACCGATCCCTGTGCAGGGGCTGACTAGCTGGGCTGTGCATCTGTCAGCTGGAACAGTAATCTGCCACTAACCCCCACCCTGGTGCACTCCACACTAAGGACTTGTGCCTGTTCACGATCTGGAGAGGAAAAGGAGGTAGAATGGGTTATCCTGATGCACAGCAGGTTGCGTGTCATTTTTGATCTCTCTATACTGAGCCTGCAGCAGAGATTCGGTACCAGAGACATCGTGCTTAGGCTGCCATATGCCATGACTAGAAATCATTCCTAAATGCAAAGGATACATGCACTTCATCAGTTCCTCAACATCTGTTTCAGTCTCATTTCTCATTTGCAACAACTGACCAGTCAAGTCAGACAAGGTAACAATTTTGTTTACTCCTCACCATAGCCCAAGTGCTTTGTTTCAATTCTTGCGACTAAGGAAACAAATGCTTTGATTCTGCTTTTCCCCAGGTTCATAAATTGGGGTTTTGATGAGGTTTATACAATGTATCCATAGGAGTCTCAAAAGAAACTCCATAGAAGCTTTTCTATTAATAGCTAATAGCTATATCCTAGCAGCTTTTCTATTAGGTGAACTAGCTACAGTGAATCCTTCTCAACACTGTCACAAAGGCTGTGTGCTAGCATAAGATCCAGGAGTTCTTCACATATCCTAGCTGTGCTCCCTTCAGAAACCAGGGAAAGCAGGAATGGAGAAGGCTATGAGCATAGACCACATCTCCTTTTTCCCAAGGGAAGAAAATCCACAGGCAGGCAGATTAAAGGCAACCAGAGCTCACTTACACATGCTTGCAATTTAGGGAATATTATCTTGTCTTTCTGCAAAGCCAAGAATAATCCCAGAAACTAACGGAGAAATACATAGCAAAAGCTATTGGATAAAAGTGAAATGTTTAACTACTTGGTACTGTTAGTAACAGTTAATTGAGAATGCTGTTCTGGATTAAGCTTGTGAAGAATTCCCCTTAGCACCATTACTATCACTGATGTCCCATCTGAAAGTCTTTTGCTAGGCAGACATGGACAGCCCTGTCAAGGCTCTGACAAATTGGGAGCACCCCTTCTCACAATCAGTTTAACCTCCCAACATTAGAAAAAAAACAAGATTAAGCTTTGCTTGACCGCAAACACCATGAGAAAGTGGAAGCAATGTAGTTACTCACCACTTAAAGGCAGTCTGATAAGTGGCCAGCTACACAACATTTGAGACAAGCTTTGGTGCTAGGTACATCTCAAACTCTCCTTTTCTCTTTCCTGCATCTCCACCACATCCCATTTCCCTCCCATCCCCAGACAGGAAGACAGTCCCAAGAACAAGGGTATCTTTGGTCGTTTGCATTGTGGCATCTAACATAACAGTTTGTATATAGTGCCAAAATGGTTCTCATACCCAGATCACTTTTTTGTTTGCAAAAGAGCACATGTGAGTAAAAGAACAAGACTTTTCAATGAAATTAAAGTATTAAAGATTTAAAAAAAAAAAAAAAAAAAAAAAAAAAAAAACATTTGTGCATTGCTCAACTGCAGAACTTGAGGACAAGCAATTAGCATGATTCAAGATATATGAATATCCAGAACTCTCATTAATCAGCCATTACACATTTGACACTGAAGATTTCCATTTCAAGAGTTGAAGCCAAACCTAAAGATCAAAATAGGATTTAACACATGTGAATCATCTGCACTGGCTACATTTAAGAACAACACACTGAATGATATTGACTTTTGCTCTCAGTAGCTCATGTCTCAGGTATACTATAGTTTTCTATTCTTCAGAAAAACCTGTAAAAGATAGTTCACCTATCTACAAAACAAATACTTCTAAGGCATGTAAATGAAATAAGTTACCTCTCCTCATGCAAATAAGAAAGAGAACAAATGATTAAGAAGTTCATTTCCAAATCCCTGCCCTAACCATGTCATGGAAGCAATTGAAAATGATAGTGCTATGTTGTGCTTTTGTACCAAAAAAAAAAAAAAAAAAAAAAAAGTATTCCAAGACCAAGTATCTGCTTTTCAGATTGTTTTTTTGAGCAGCTTGTGGTTAGAAGCAAAAACATCCCTTCCTAAATAGAACAACATTTCAAGGCATTTTGCCAGAGTAAGTTCTATTTCTTATCCCTAAAATCTTTTGTTTATTTCTATTTATCCACCCTTTAATTAAAATACAGATCCACAATGAACTGCTCCACTCTATGGCACTTGATATCTCTGCCCCATTGTGCTCTCAAAAGGGAGAGTAGTTGACAAACACATCACTCCCCTTATGCCTTTCAAGAGCTACCTAAGAATGCAAAGGGAGCACTAGGTAGCTATTTACTATGCACATATGGAAACATCAGGAGCAAAACTTTACGGTACCCTGACCGATGAGTGTTTAGCGGTTTTTTTTTTTAGCTTGACAGCATACTACAGTTTGCTTGGACAGCCCTGTCCTAGCCGCTTCACCCAAAGCACTTGAACTCTTGCCGTCCTGATGAGATCTAAGCCAGATCTTAATTCAGCTGGTCACTCCCCAGCACTGCTGGATTACAGTTGTGACAGACCCAACGAGAACATCTGCTACTCAGAACCAAATGGTGGCCAGCTGTGGCTAGATGCAACTGTGGAGCGGTTGCTAATCAAAATTTTATTTTTCTAAAGAATTATGCAAGCTTCTTTCACTAGTATTAGCTACAACAGGGGGCATGGAGCACTCAAAACACTTTAGACAACACTTAAAATTGCTAATTGCTTTTAGATAAAGAATAGCACCTTGCCTGGTAGCATTCAGAATTATTTCTATTGTCAGCTATACACAACGCAAAGGACTTTGAAGGAGAAATACCCCGCAGAGCATAATCATCCCAACATAATATTGTTTTTGACAACAGCAGGGAGGAGAAGATCGTAATACACAGCTCTTAAAAAGGAGCCAGGAGAGAGGCAAAACTATGTGGAACCATGCTTTGAAGCCAGTTTCAGAGGTAGATGAGAGCTGGCAAAGCACAATTCAGTTTACGACTTGTTCAGCAGGTGTAAATCATATTTTCCCTCACCTTTTATAGTTTCCAAGGAGCTACAGCTGGTTTCTGAAACCTTCAAATTGGTCCAGTCTGTAAGAATTGAAGCCAAAGTCAAGGTATACAGACCTAAAGCTCTGATTTCATCTGGCTCAAGTCAGCTGTAGTAGTACAGGTTTAATTAGCATGCAAACTCCTAAGGGAAATAAAGCACTTTATAGTTCTTATTTCATTGAAAACTGCATGCCAGATGCTATGGAAATCTGTATGATTTGTGCCAAATATAGGAAGGAAAAATAGAAATGTAATAATTATTAAAACAGAAAATTCAATGTGGTCCTAGATTTTCATGCTTTTTTTTGTAACTTCAAGAAATTAGGCATGCATGTTCAGTTTTATAAAAATAACTAAACCAGCTACTTTTTACAGATCTGAAGTTTTCGTTAACGCTAAGGTTTTGCAAAGGCCCTGCATGTCCCACGCCACACAACCAAGTGCACAGCTGCACAGAGCCTGCATGAGCTTTTAGACACAACACTCTCCTAAGGCGCAAAGGTCCCCTGCGAGATGGTTAGTCGAACCTATATTTCCATTTCAGCTTGTAACAGACCCTGAACATAGAGCAGAGGTACCCTGAGGTCCCACAAGCAAGCCAGGCCATCCTCATGATGTCAGTGCACTCATGTGCGCACACACACATGCAGGAAAATAGGATATTACCCCACCAGTCTCTCTTGCTTGAGCAAGGAATATTGGTAAAAGACTCATCCCTTTGCAGACACACACACAGTAGGAAAGTGCTCCTTTGCAACAGGAAGAGGACAAGTGCGTCCTGCGATACATATACACATCATGTCTTACTCTGCTTAGAGATCCCTAAGACCGCAATGAAGTTAGTCTTAAAATGATTCCTCTCCTGGTCCTGATACAGCTTATTCATACACACATGCTAAATAAGATGCAGTTCTGTTTTGCTGTAGGTAGCTGTATGGATTGGAAAGACTAAAGATTGAGATTCAGAGTTCTTACCTTTCTGGGTTTTTTTGTTTTTTTTGTTTTTGTTTTTGTTCTGTTTGTTTGTTTTTTAAAGGAAATATTATTTACAGTAATTTGATCTTGGAGTGTTCATTTTGTTCAGACCATTGAAGTATGTTGCCCAAAATGCAGACTACAGGAAAGATGAATACTAGCCCATTGTCATCCTCAGTATGATTTTTCTTCTTCTTAGGCTAAAAGTTATGCACACGGAGGCTTACACAGGCTAAAAGACGAAATCATATAGTCTACACAGATCAGACACTTGCTCTGAGCTTTCAGTGCCAAAACTGCTGATCATTTAATTATCAGGCCTGGACCTGCACAAGGTGCCTGGCGAGTTCACAGTATAGAGAGCCACAGTGATGTAATGCCCTGCTATCTTGAAGGAATCTCATTGATAAGCATACAGAGGCAGGAGCTTAACAGCAATCAGCTTAATAGAAAAACATAGTAAGAAAGACATTGTGCCAAGGTCAGGTGTTTTTTCATGTTTTCTTAGCAACTCGAAATGGCTCTTAACTTACAAGAACATTCAATGCATACTAAGTGCAATCTGGATGGCACTCAAATCTGATCTAAATCTCAGTTTCAGTTCTTCTGTGGAAAGTCAAGCTCCTTCCCAGTGAAGGAAAAAGTGTTCCCTGGCTTTGGAACTGGGACACCAGTGCTGTAAATTCCTCTTCTTCCTTATTTCCCAGGTTCAAATCTCAAAACCAGAGGCTAACCCTAGCAAAGGAAGGCACCTACTTACTATTGCTCACTAGCAACACAAGATGTCCAGCTGGTCACAGAAGGCTCCTCCAAGTAAGTAAGGATCTGTGTAGGCAGTGACAACACTCCTGGCAGGTTCCAGCACTTCTTGACCTGCACACAGCATTCCACCATGTTTCTGTCCTATAGAGAGCACAGCTTCTTCCCTCCATCTCTCTTATGAGGTGTGAAATGGGCACCAGGTGCACAGAAACTCAACAAGAAGTGCCAGACCAGAGTTGTGACCCAGGGCCGTGATTCTCCATGTGCAGGTAATTTCTTATTCACCAGGCAGCTAAAGACCACTGCAAGTCTGTCACCTGTCTACATCCACAAACACCTTATGAAAGCAACCTAAGCACAATTCAAAGCCTCTTTCCCATTACTCAGATCTCCCTCCTTGGCACAAGGGAAATGAATTGCAGGGGTATCTGAGAGAGGAGGGTGAAATGCAGGTTGACAATGGAGGGCATTCTTCACCTGTATGAGAAAGACCACCTCAGCCAGAAAAGGAGCTTTCTCCATCAATTACAAGTCTTTGGCACCAGTTCAGGAGATAGAAAATTTGTTTAGATGAGAGAAACCTGAGAGGCTTTGCCACAAGGATTCCCACATCTGGATAACTTAAGGTAGGTAAATCAAGATCCTAGTTAGTAATATGGGCAGAAGCAGTTCACAGTTCTGTATAAAACCCTTAATTTGCCTAGTTTTGGTAGTGGAAAGAAGGGTTTTCTTCTTCCTCCCCAGCTCGCACTAGCAGTCTGCAGTCTAGTCAATATGGGCTTCAGACGGTGAACATGATTAGACCACTCCTGCAACCTGTTTCCAGGGCTACACTGAAGCCACCACCAACATTTACGTGTGATTTTGACCCATACCAAGAAACTACTTTGTATTACACTTCAAACTGAATATTTCAGTAATTAAGGACCTTCATTTGTAACACCAGTTCTTGCTACTAAATGTTCAGTTCAGTCACCTGAGATTGGAGATAAGAGTAGTTATCTCCAATCTGTACTATCCTAATTTTAAGGTCATCAACTTATGCAGGATTTCAGTAACAGCACAGGAAGGAGAAAGTTGTGAGGATGCAAGAAAGTGAAGTAGTTCAATAAGGCCACAGGACAAATTGCAGAACCTGAATAAATAAAATAAGTCAGACTCCATCTAGACTGTTGCCCTGGGAAGGTTGCCACAGCTTAGCAAGAGTTCTCACTGTCATCATTAGTTAGACATAGTAAAAATGCATATAATCCTTCATTTGTAAACTAGTAACTTCTTACCAGTTGATTCACAGGTGTTATTAAACATTTGTATGCCCAGTGTATTTATACACTTTACCAGATGTTCTTATTCTGTGCTGTTGTTCTTGGCTTTGTGACTGGTTGCAGTTCCTGGATGTAGGCGATCCTTCGCATTACATAACACTTCTGAGTGTCTCTTCATCTGCATCCCCAAGGGTGACTATTCTTCTTTTGATCTCATATTGCAGCAGCAAGCTGCCTGTATAAGGGCCTACTGAATGCCAAGACAAACACCACCTGGGCTGACATGGTGCTCTGTTTTAGTGCTGTCCTGAGTCTGTGAGTCAAAAGCAGCTCATACCCACTTTCCCCCACCTTAATTAGCAATTACATAATGGAGAAACACAATTTCTTTGGGTTGTTCTCTGTAGCCCAAACACAGCACGCTGACACAATCTCTTTGCTTGCCTTAGAGCTATCACCACTCTAGGCAGCTCAGGAAGGACGAACAGTCACAAAGCTTACAGCAGGATGTCCATAACACTTCTTTCCACCACACTCACCACTACCAACCTCATTAATTTCATTCTTTCACCATGTTTAAGGCACTTGCTACAGCAAGAGGTCTACCTCACTCCTTATGTACCTGCATCCATGGTCTGATCCATCACCAGCTGGTCACCACCTTCCTGAGCACTCAGTTGCTCTCTTCAAGTAGGCTGACTGAGTCCCCAAAGTGTTCAGCTCCTTACTGGATCAAGACCCAAGTTCTGGCAATGTTGACAGAAAAAAAAAAAAAAAAAAAAAAAAAAGAAATGGACCATTTGAGGAAGCTTTTGAAGGTGCAATGTCTTCTCCAGCCATCAGCTCTCTCAGATCTTGAAAACTGGGTGTAGAGAGCTTGTCCCAGAACAACTGCAGCTGTCATTCATGATTTTATTCATTTGCCATCATTGCAGAAAAGTATTTTTAACAGTCATCAATGATAAAATAGTTCTGTAAGACTCAAGCACAAATATGCCCATAGAGGAAAAGCAGTTCACAAGATCCACACAGTAATGATAGGTCAGTAAAAGATAGTCCCTGCTTCTTGCTGTAGGCAAATCACTGTCTCAGAAAACGTGACACATCAAGTAAAGAGGACCACGTCTCTAACACCAAATAGGAAAAAGACAGTTCTGTTAAACCCATTAATTTTGAAGGGTAAAAACAAGAGTTTGCTTAGTATCTGCAAGAGGATGAGGAATGAGGTTTCCATTTTATAAGAAATTCCAGAAGGCTTTAAAGAAGAATGGAGGTGTTGTTTCAGAAAGTGCAAAATGTTCATAGTGAGTTTTCCAAAATTTTCTTTGAAAAGAAATTTCTCTCTCAAATTAAACAGAGCAACTGGTGACCTTCACTGCCAGAGATTTTCTTTTCTCTGCCTGTCACTCCTGCATGTTCTCCCGGCATCCTCTCCCTCTGTAGCAGTAAAAGAGGAACCTTGTCTCAGCTCTGGGTAACTCTGCTTCTCTTTGGACAGCTGAGGTCACTTTGAAAAAGATACGTCATGTTGGACGCTAGAAACATCACAATTTCCCTACATATTCACCAGAGCTCTAACATTGAAATAAACCTTTTAAGGACTTATGAGCTAGAACATCTGAATTCTTCCTCCTGTAGCATTAAAGGCTATGAATAGAGTAGGAAACTTATAAAAAAGTTTGATGTCTTATAGAAGTTTTCTAACTGGTTGAATTCCACATTCACTCAGAGGATTTCCCTCTTTAGGTAGTTCAGTCTTTGCTCCTGTCAACTAACAAGTTCCAAGTTGGCCAGAGCTCTCTCGAATGTATTTTGCAAAGCCATCTTCCTGTCTGTGGCAGTCAGGCTGCTGGTCACCTCATCAGTTTATCTTGCTGTTCTAGGCTGGATGTGCTGCAGCTGTACTTCCCTGGGCTATCCAACTGTTCCTACAAGATTTATTCCACCTGGAAGTGTTATATCAGTTCTTTCTGGGAAACCTCCAAAAGCTGAAGCTTTTAATCCACCCTGTGAAGACTCCAGCTTTAACAACAGTCCTAACTACTTTTGCAAAGCTTGAAGTGTTTCATGTGCCACTTCCTTCCTTTGGATCATCACTGATTCTGCATGCACCCTGATTTATGTTCCACTTCAGCTCAGCAGGAATGTCCCAGGGGTATTTCAGCTTCTCTCCTTGCAGACCGGACCTCATTTGGATTTACTACAATTTTGTTCTGTTCAAGTCCACACTCATGTTAAGAGTAACCTTTCCTTGTACTCAATAGCTTCACCAGGCTATCACACATAGCATTTCACCCTCAGTATGTGTCAAGAGTGGGTCTCAAGCATGGTTCAAGAGCGACTGGACAAGCAGGCTCCTCCTCCTTTCTGGTCAGTGACAGAGATGTCCACAGGAGGAGGGAAAACACCCATGTAGCTGGGGACAGCGCTCACTTTCTGCTGGCAGGTTCTAGGTAGTCCCTTTTGGACAAAGCCCTCCAGAAGGCTGCAGTCTGAATTTCTGCTGGGTGTCCATCCAGCGAGCCTCCCACCCCTCGGTGCTTGCTGGCACTGCCAAAGAGCCTGGCTCAGGGCTTACATGAAGGCCAAGAGCACTGCTGCACACTTTACAGCCTTCTCTGCCACGTGGAATGGTTACAGAAATATCAGACAGTTCAGGTGGTGTCTACCACACCTCATACTGGCCATGGACACAATCCTTGGAGATGCAGCTTCTTTGAGGAAAGGACTGCATGCCAGACCATCTGCAGGTGAATCAGCAGAGCTGTGTGGCCTCCAGGACTTTTTGGATCATTGCCTCTGCCTCTGGCCTTAAGACTCCTGAATCCTTTTTTCTCTCCAGTCTTTACAGATGTCTCTTCTCCCTCCAACAAACAGTTTCCCTTGGCTGCCTCCTTCTTCCTGTTCCCTAGATAATTGCCCATGGGCAGCTCACTCACCAAAAATGCCTTCACATGCAGCACTCCCTCCCTCCTGCACTTTCCACCTTCTGGTGACTAGGAGAGCACGAGCCACATCATGCTGGGAACCACAGCCCTGCTCAGAAAACCTGTGCCCCAGCACCCCTTCCACGCAGATGGAGAAGACCCCCAGAATGGGCTTCCTGAGTTGCCTGACCCAGCAAGAGGGTCATGCACAGAAGTACATACATATGCAGCCAAACATATCCTTGCAGGTGTGACCAGGGGAGAGAAAAAGCAATGGACCACAAAATGTAAGGGATGACCAGCTCCAAGGTCGTCTGAACACAAACCTGCTCCCATGGTCTCAGTCCAGATTTTTCCCCATCCTTTTGGAGGTTCTCTGCTTCACCTTCCCTTGTGAACTCCCTCAAATATGGGGCTCCCCTGCTCATACATCGAATGCCCACCAATGACTCGAACACCTGTGGCTGGTACTTACCAGGTAAGGTAAAGATACAGGTTGGTAAAGATACATCAAATCAAAGTAAAAGGCACTGAACCCACAAAAAGATACATGCTTAAAAATATTGCTGAACACTGCAAATCTTTTCTATGTTGCCAAATACAAGGAGCTAGAGGGGCCTCCTCACACTGAGGCTGCTGGCAAGACTGTCAGCCCACCCTTCACAGCGCTGTGGAGACCACCTGCCCCCGAGGCTGGGGAAGGAAGGAGAGCACGGCCCACAGGGCAGCCCTCCTTGCCGGGGCCAGAAAACACAGAGTGGTTGGCCCAGCTTGCAGGAGCCAGGATGCAGCACTCAGAGCCCTTAGCTACAAAATATTTTCACACAAGCCATGCTTATTCACAGGAGCCAGCTCAGATTAGACACAAGTTTAAACACTGAGGTTATGTCTATACTGCTGAGCAGATAAGCTCAGTTACACAGCAAACCATGTTTTCTGTCCTGTCCAAGAGAAACAGGGGCACACGAGGAGATATTGCCCAGTCCCAGGAGCAAGCTTGTTCCTGGGCAGACCTTCCCCAGCAGGGCCACCTTGGAGCCTGTTCAGTTTGGACACTCTCCATTCACTAGGACTCTGAGGAAAACAGCCCAGAGAACAACAGGCTATGTTGTGACCTGGCCTTTAAGGGCACTGAGAAGCAAGAAGTGACTTCACAGCATTGAAATACTTCACAGAAGTAAGGAAAAGGAGCAGCAGTCCTTCAGGACTTGCCCACCCACCTCTTTATTAAGAAGTCTCTGTTATCACTACATACAAAGTCATAGGTGGGACAAACTGTTCCACGAAGATAAAAACCAAAGATGGTGGGAAATCCCTCTTGATCAGGTTTCCCTCTCAGCACCCACATCCAGCAGCTCCTCATTGCTCAGAGCTACCACTGTGATTGCCTCAGGCTAGAGATAGCTCTCCACAGATGCTAAGGACATAGCAGATGCTCCTCTTTCCTTCGGTGGAAGACAAATCCATATAACGGGAAAAGCTGATCATGGCCACATGCTCACAGACAGGACCAGGCTCCAGTGAATCCCTGCAGAAGCCCTGCCCTGGGCTCTATTTTTCTCCACAGAGCTGTGCAGCAGCGGCAGATGCCAAGGCAGAAGCTGATGGGGCCCGGTGGCAGGGCGCTTGCCACAGCCCAAGCAGCCCCCGGCCCTGGCAGCCCAGCTCACATGGAGGAGACTGCTCAGGGCAGCCCAAACCCACCTGTGGTTGGGAAGACACCGGCCCAGGTGCTCTCAGCACCCAGCAGCCAGGGTATGGATGAGATGACGCTTCATGGACCAGCTGGGGACAGCAGAGGGTTGAGCTGTGCTAATGGCTGAACCAAATCCGAGTTTCCTCCCAGCTCTAGCAATCCATGAAGCACCATAAAAAAAGAAACAAAAAGCACATGGTTTTGCAACCACTTGGTTGCTCCTTGGACCTTTTCTCAGGTTTGGATCACTCGTGTCTGCTTTTCTGCTCTCTGCCCTTAGCCTACACATGCTGTGAACTTCGTTCTCCCTCAGACCCTCACACATATACCAAAAAATGCAGTGCAGCTCCTTCATTTCCACTAAACTTTCTTTCCAGCAAATTATCCTTTGACTTTGTCTTGTAGTTAGGTTCCATTTTACACCAATTGACCAGTTTAGTGAGACGAGGTCTCCACATGCATTAATACAACACAGTACACATTTTTCTACTGCTTAAAAGTAGGATTTAAGTTATATATATATATATATATATAAGTGAAGGTCTTGAAATAAGCATTGCTGTCTTCCTTTTGGCCAAAAGATGAGTTGGCATGCATGATTCAAAAGGAACATGTTTCAGGAAAGGAAACATATGGGCCTAGAAAAGAAAAAAAAAGTTTGGATTAAAAATTCATGATCTCATTTGGACTAGCTTATCTGAGTTACTGCCCTGGAAAGCAGAAAGTCTCTGCTACTGAATCTAAGGGGGAAAAAAGTCTACACATTTAAGCAGAATTTGCCAAAAAAAAAAGAAGAAAAAAAAAGAAATAAAATTCCTTAAGAGGAAAGTATTTAGATGTTAGAGAATTTGTATCTATTGCCTATTTTGGCAATATAAACTGTTGACTACAGTTTATCCAAACTCTACGGAAATCACAGCATACTCCTTTAAATGTTTCCTTTTATTTTTTAAAAAATAGGATTTGTTCCTAATTGGATCCTAAAATGTGGATCTGCCATTGTTTAGCAAGCATCTCCTCAATTCCTTTTGCGCAGCGAGGAATATTCAAGGAATTTGATGTCAGATACCATTTGTTAGAGTTTCTCTCTGAAATATCTTTCCCCATCACGTGCCTATCCATGAGAACTTTGCTTAGCTGCAATTTTCTTAGATGCCTTCCATGTTTCCTCATGGGACTAAATGCTTAATAAAAGCTCTCTAGGTGATAGTTTGATTTTACGCTCCCAGAATCTGCTCTCTGTACTGAGATGCTGGGGATCCGAGCCCAGATTACTCCAGAGCACACAGGAAAAAGATCAGACTCTAGATGTGTGCCAAAGAAACTCATCTCATGAGATGGGATCTATATCCTATACTTTCCAAAGCTGATTTGAACAAAATCAAATACAAATAGAATAAATTCCTCCCCTCAGTTTCAGTCATCCTGCAGAGAAATTCGCTCTCATATCTTAACTGTTGTATTTTAATTACATGCTTCAATCTAACCTCAATCATACCACAGCCTGTCTTTTCAGGAAGATGCTTGACTGAGTCTTTTGAAAGAAAAGGAAAAAGGAAAAGGAAAAGGAAAAGGAAAAGGAAAAGGAAAAGGAAAAGGAAAAGGAAAAGGAAAAGGAAAAGGAAA
>JAWLRI010000344.1:4094573-4123210 GCA_034781795.1 Crypturellus tataupa | reverse complement strand
AATAAAATAAAATAAAATAAAATAAAATAAAATAAAATAAAATAAAATAAAATAAAATAAAATAAAATAAAAATAATGCCATCAGCCACTAAGGATTGATTAATCTCCTCAAATCAGTGATCTGTTTTGAACATTTTGTAGGAGTCAAAGCTCTGCTTCTGTTTAATGATGTTTTCTAAAAACGGCCCAGAGGAAGAGCGCCAGTGGAGCATGGCTGCCTTCAGCGAGAAGCGCATCACTGGGAAAGCTCGTTCTCACAAGCCAGGTCCACTTCATTACCCTAATGCAAGTTTTTGCTCTACTCACTCAGCAGGTACTAAACATATTACTGTTTCTGCTCCCCAGCTTGCACAGGGGTAGGAGCAATCACTGCTTCTATGGGATAACCAGAAGGTCTGTGTGCGGTTATAATACTCTGATTCACTCTAAACTTGGCTTTTTTTTTTTTTTTTTTTTTTTGAGTTTATTACAGTAGGGTCAGTAGGCAGAAATTAAGATTGGACACTCTCATATAACATAGCCTTGCTTTGAGCTAAAGCCATGCCAGATTTAAAAGGCTTCAGTTGAAATTCTCTGTGATTAGTATTTTATTCAGCTAAAATGGAAGAAAAAACAGCTTTTCAGAAGAAGATGCAGAAGAAATCATTGCTTTCCCTTCATGAGAAATTCTGCAACTTTTGCTGAGAGGCCACAGGACACGGGTTGGGACTTTCACAGGAACTCAGGGAAGTGCCTTCCCGTGTCTCCCATATCTTCAACTGAGTTCTAAGTTGCAGCAAAAGGGGAGACTGGACTTCCTCCTTCCCGAGTGCTTTATTTCTCAAACACAGCAGTACTTCAGTGCAGAAAGGGGGGGGTTCTGTCATGCAGTGGATATGCTCTGGGGAGGTCTACACCAGCACTGCATTGGAAGAAAAGCTCATTTCCATTTTACCTTCACCAGACCTGCATCTTGGCCAATGTGAAAACTGGCCTACGGAAAGGGGGGCCAGCAGAGGCAGGGCTTGATCTGCCCAACTACTGTGCCTCTCTCAACAACTCTGCTAATATTAGCTACATCATTTCCTGGGTTTTACTTGATTTAGGTCACAATTCTGTTTTACCTGCATCACAGCTCTGCTTTTTAATGCCAGTTGTCCTTACTGCTTGTATTTCTTGCATGTTTATGTCTCTCCATACTCAGCAACCTTGTGCTTGCTCCTCCCATGCTTCTCTCACTGCCCCCAAACAGCTCTAGCCCTGTAGAAGAGCGAGGGAAGCTTCCCATTAAATACACTGAAATCCTGTTTTCAGCAGCGAATTTAATCCTTGGATTGTTAATATCTACCAGTTAGAGGCAGGAGATTCCAGCGTTGCTGGAAGAAGAAAGCACTGCATTAACAACAGATAGCCCGAGAACTGCAGGCTTAGCTCACACAGTTGCTTTTCCAGCACAGTAACAGCTGATTTCTATCCCCTTTAGACAAACTTCTGGAGTATTTTGTACAACCAGCTAATGTCACTATAAATATCTTCTGTTTAACCAATGACAAATTATCTCCCAGCTTGAGACACTAAGCAGGGACAAATAATTATCAATTACTTGTGTCAAAGGGACAAGATGTTGCTCTGGAGCCCACCATGGTTTTGGGTAACACCACAGCCCGAAACGGCACGATCTGATACAGCCTGGGTAGGCTACGGAAAACAGTGCTAGGACCTACCGGGCTGATCCTGGGCAAAGCTTCAGTCCAGCTCTGTGGAAAACAGGACCCTGTCTCCTTTTGTAGCACCAAACCTGCGGCTTACTCCCCAGCCACGCAGCTCCGGTTGGGCTGTCCTGCCCTGGCACGGATCTCCTCACGTTTCACTACAAGCCGGACCTCTCCGGCTATTTTCCTAAAAGCTGCTTTGGCTGCAGAGGCTGCTCTGTGTTTTATTTGAGTGAAAGCCATGTCTTGCGCCTAATAACTTCTGGTAAACATGAGCACGCTTATAAATGCAGATGGGAACTGCTGCAAGGCATCTGCTGCGCCCCGCGCAGCGGCCAAGACAGGCAGGGCCTGAGCAACCACGGGCCCAGACAAATGGCCCGTAGCAGCGCTCCCATTTCCATGGGGAATCTTGGTGGCGCTGAACGTGGCTCCTGGCGGAGGGATTCATCATTTATAAAGCCAGTCACTCGGGCTACAGTCATCTCAGATGAAATGAAAGCACTTAAATTTCTCTCTTTCCAAAATGCAGAATATATGGCATCCTGAAAGTGCCATATCCAAATATAGAGGAGCTGTTGAAAGCTTGATTTATGCTATAGCTAAACCCAGCTTTGAAGCATCTGCCTGGCAATTACCATATCATTATGAGCAGATGTTGCCTTCAAAAAATTATACAAAGTATTAGGAGGAGATATTTCTCTTTCTTTCCCTCTCTCCCCCTTTCTCATATATATGCATGCATACATTATATATATACACATATATGCACACACACAAACATACCACATTTGCAGTAAAAATATGAAGCCATGCCACAGCACCTTGGCATGCTACACATATAAACACATGCACACCCATATAAATCCATTAAACAAGGGCCCTGTGGCATAGATGGACGACTTTATCACAGTGCAATTCCCCTTGATTACACTGACAGTCCTAATAAGTTTCAAAGAGCTTGGCCTTCACCATATCCTGCAATTGAAAAGGCTTGCCAAGAATGAATGGAAACTCAGCAGAGGAACAGAGGACTTTAGCTTTCCCCTACATATACCTTTTTTTTTTTTTTAATAAAGAAAGAAAAAGAAAATGCTGGCATAGTATCTAGGCTATAAAATAAAATAAAATAAAATAAAATAAAATAAAATAAAATAAAATATCATTTTCTGACAATCAGAATGAAACAGAAAAAGTATAATCAGTGCAGGCATCACTTTGCATGCTCCTTCTTTTAAATAGATACAAGTAAGGCAGTCCTCCTAGTAAGACTATGAACAAAGAACATCCCTGAATGTTCTTCTCTTCAAGCAAGGAATTGCCATATACTTGAAACTTTCTGTGCATCATCAGTAAGTAGAATTTTTCTAATATCATCATTAATTATCTTAGTGTTAGCTGAAGAATGCAGTGACTGCTGAGCAGCAAGGAACACATCTGGGATGTGTCGAGATAGAGCTAGATTCTGTAAAATGCACACGTTGATGCTTTATGCCCAGGAGAAGATCTACTTAACGATACTGTTCTCTAACCAGTTCTTTCTGAAAGGCCCAGGTACACTCAGTCATTAGGTCACCGCAGGGCTGCGGTTCCTGGTGAGACAAAGCACCCTAACGGCATTTTCATCACTGTAAATAACCACAGAATGGCTGTCAGCATCATCTGCAGGAAATCTGGGTTGGAGTTTTGATATTCTGATTCACATTTAGCAGTATGGGACCAGAAAAGGTTACTTACATAACATGGAAAAAATCTACCTCAAACAGGACCTCAAACTGCTTTCAAAAGACGCTGAACAAATGATTGTTCTCCTTGAGAAAAGGTAAACCATTCACAAGGTCTTCTGCAGGCTCAGGGTTTCTAAAGAAGAGTAAAAAGGCAAGGAAATAGCTGAAGAGACTGCTGGTTTTAGCAATTTGGTTTTGTGAATTATTACGCCTTTCCTCTTTACTATGTTCTTGCTATCTACCATCCATGAAAAACTGATTTGTTTCAATGTAATCCTTTTTTAATATTATTATGAAAAACTTTTTTTTCAGTGCAATCCATTTTTAATATTACTGAATATTCTGCCATGCCACCAATAGCCAAGGGATTCTTGCCTCCTTCTCAGTTGTCTAACAAATGTAAACGGTCATTATTAACACACGTGCAAAACCAAGTTATCTGCCATTGAAAAGGCTATGTAAAGATTTATTTGATCATTTTCTCTACGAAAATATATACTCTGAGATATTATTTTTCCTCTCACAAAAAGAAAGGGCAAAAATCAGTGGGGTCTTTGTATAACCAGGTACACACGCAAGCAGAATATTCTCCTGGGCACCCATTTTATGGATATCCTGTTTTTGAAAATGAAACCATTGCTCTGTTGAATGCCACTGTTTCAGCATGTTTGGAAAACAGCTTTTCTTCTGTTCTGACAGGGTTTTGTCATCAATGAGCCAGTGTGACTGATAGAGTCCAATGTACAGTTGTAAAAATGTTTTACAGCTCTCTCTGCAGCCCAGGGTGTTCGCTTCTTGATGAGACCTGACCAAAGTTTTGCAAAAATGGGCATTGACATTGTAATTATCATTTTTTAGAAGAGCATTTGCATTTTCTTCTGATCCAGTGCAACAAATACCATTAACACTCCTAAAAGCTTATGCAACAAAACAATATGATTGCCTGTTTAAGCTAAGTCTTTTTCCTGGCCAAAGCAAAAAGTAGTCCCCCTAAAAAGCCTCCCAGAGTTTTCTAATTATTTCACCCTCTACAGAGAGAGGGAAAAACACTTTGTGAAGTCCGATGGTTTTCAGACAACTATTATAATCATTTTGTCTGTTTTCAACAGCAGCAAAAAGAAACAGAAATTCCTGTTTCCGAAAGTCACCATGATACCTATAAAACTGGATAGACTGAAAGATTAAAATGAAAACCTGCAAAATGATGCAATATAAATGGTCCATCCAAAAAGGCTTTAAAAGGGGTTTCAGAAAATGTCAACACATCCACATTTTTTAAAAAAAGATGAAAAACTGATGTATCTAAAAGCATTTGATTTATACTGCATGGGTGTCCTTATGCCAAAACTGGATATTACTCATAAAAACAAGAATAAAAGATGCTTCTATACTTTTAAAGCAAGATAGTGTTTTATCTCTAGTCATTGGCCCTTCTAAATGCAAGTTATCTTATTGGAGTGCATTGAGCTAAGAGATACAAAATCTGGAAAATGTATCAAAAGGATACAACGTGTAGAAAAATAACTTTAGTGATAATGTTCTGCTGAGAGCAGTAAAAGATGATGATGTCAGATAAAATATATGGCCCAGGCTGATGACATTTGTCTGCATGCTGGCTATGCACAAAGTAAAGAGCACAAACAAGCAAAAACAAAGAACGAGAAACAACCCAAAAAGCTTCCTCCATTATCAGAGTATGAATCAAACCACAGATCTGAGCAGTCTGAAATATAAGAGCCAGGGAAGAAAAATCCCACTGTAGTCTACACAGATGAAGCTGATCTTTACTTTCCACTCTTTAAGTCCTCGCTGTAAGTCCTACAGCCGCCCAAAATGACCCACAGAGATGGAGTGTGAGCAGAGAGGCGATGGGGCAGCTCCACATTTAGGCCCTGTTGTAGTGCTCCCCAGGAGATGTTCTCCTGTGCCAGAGGGGCACAGCGAGGGCAGGAGGGCCCCTCAACCCACTCTGCTTGGCCAGGTCACCTCAGTGCCTCAGATTTTCTTCTTATTTCAGGCAAAATGCCTTCCCACCGCCTGCTCCAGCCCAGAGGTACATCCCTGCTCTCTCAGCTCAGCACCTCTTTTCATGTTTTGCTTGAAAATGCATATGGCTAGATAAGGAGAAATCTCTTCCAGATGTCAGGAACTGAAAATGGGCAAATCCTTGCAGAGAAAGAGGTGATATAATGCGAAGGCAACACTAGAGAACTAGAAGCAGAAAAAGAAGGAAAACAGACTTTTTTTAGAGGTCACTGTTTAAATCTTTTTAAAGACATTTTGAGTATTTAACATCTCCCCAGTATTCCTCACACTACCTATCTCATCCACTATTTGTTTAAATACAGGAAGTGTTGGGAACACCTCAGTAACACTGCCTATATACTGAAGAACAGCAAACTGTGGGGATGATAAGGACAAATCACCCTTCAGTGCAGCAGGTCCTGGAGCCTCTCCTGTCCCTTTGCAGGGAGCCTGTGTCCCTCCAGGTGTGCTCCATCTCAGCAGCTTCTCCTGAGCAATCAGGGGAACCCGCGTAGAGGCCCACCCTGAGGAGACATTAACATGGTGTTCCCACCTGTGGGCTGGGGAACCAAGAGGGTCCTCAGTGTTGTAACCAGAAACGCCACAGGACACGTGGGGCATCTGCAAACACGAGGGCTGTTCACTTGCTCCTCACCACCACTCACCTCCAACAACGTGAACAAAACAAACGCGCCCGTTGTTTCAATCCCGAGCATGGTAAACGCATGTGGTTGGAGGGCTGCTGCCACGGGGGTGGTTTATGACTTACTACATTTAGCCTGGTTCTTTGTAGCTGCATGAATATATATTAGTCTGCTTCATATGAGAGCAAGTCTGGTTTTGATTAGAGTCGTGGAGAGCTGTCAGAAAGTCAGACTCTAGCAAATAAGCCCCTGTAGGTTCACTTGGAAAAGCCCATAAAATGTCTGCTGTTCATTTAAATTAGGTTCAGAAAGAAACACAAACCTGAAAGCTGCCAGTGTTTATATATTTGATTAAGATTTCTTTTTCTTGGGGGGCAGGGGAGGCTGGGAGAGGAGCAGGTCTGGAAGGAGCCCAGCCAGAGGGAGGCTGCAGGGCTCCTCGCTCCTGCCCAGACAGCAAAGGGAGAAGAGGCCTGGCCAGGGCCCCCGTCCAGCACTGCCTGAGCAAATCCCAGCGGAGCAGCAGGGCGGCCCTCCGACACTTCTCAAGTCCCCAGGTGCAGTCCCCGTGTGTGTCCTCCGCTCTCTGCATCAGCCCACGGGCCTCCCTTGGTGCCCCGGGAGCCTCCAGCTCTCCCGGCAGCCTGCGGGATGCAGGCGGCTTCCAGCCAAGCTGCGCGCCGCCAGCACAGCCTGCTCCTGGCCTTACAGCTGGGTCTTGTGATAGTAAGTCCCTGTAACAAGCAGGGGCTGAAAACAGGCCAAAAGGGACTCAAACGTGAGCGCACAAAACACAGACTGGTGTCTTCCCAGCTGTGCGTCACTCCCAGCGCTTCCTTTGTGCGCTGCTACTGTTTTTCCAAACAATGATCTTATTTTCACAGTTTGGGAATTCTTAACTTCCTATTAATTATTACAAGCATATTGCTAGCAAGGTGGTGGTGAAGAACCAGCCTTTCAGTAGGGCAAGTGACAGGTGCTGCCCCAGTTTTAATCAGAAACTTCAGGGTCCTCCCAGGGTCTCGCTTCTTTTGGCTGAACACACAACATTTGCTAATTTTAGGAAGCAGTTAATAAGCACAAAGAATTATCTGTATCTTATCTAGTGCTGCCATTTTATTAATTGTTCCCAAAGACTGAGGCTTTTCAGACTTTCATCTTAATTAGAAGGAACAGTTGCCAAAAGCAATTTCTCTCAGGCGACTTTCACCATTCATTGAAGTCTTCATTTATTTCATATTATTTCAAGGCCAGTTAAAAAAAAAAAGGGAGGGCTCGTAAGAAGAGCCCATTTATTCAGGTTCTGAAAAGCCTATTAGACAGCAGTGAGGCGGGGAGACTGGTCCTGTGAAAATCTCCGGCCCTTGCCTCAGCCATATCTCCTCAAGAGCTTTTTTCACTAACTGCACTCTGCCACACCGAGATAAAAGGAGGCTACCTTTAAGCCTATTCAGAAAATAACAGAAAAGTATATGATTATCCACAGGAATGCTTCCAGGCCCATTTTTGTTCATGGGTGATTTAGGGAAGCTTTCTGTGTAAAGGCAATCTGTCTTTTGATCATATTCCCTCTAATCCTCCCTCCCTGCCTTATTGCTCATAGGAACACGTGCCTGCAAACACTCACGCAGCTACTCGAGCAGCGTGCCCAGAACACCAGCACAAGGCACTGGCTCGTGGCAACGGTCAGGCCGTTGCTCCTGCTCCATGAGCAGAAACACGGAACAGCTCCTGCCCGCAAGATTTTAGTCTGAAAGTTGTACAGAAAGCTGAGGAAACGTGGAGGGAGAAGAGTGAGGACAAAAATAGGCTCCTGTGGGTGCCTGGAGACATAAATTAAGAGGATTTAATCAGTGATGGCAGCAGCCTCTGCACATTCCTGCTTGGTTATTATTGGTTGCATAGTTTATACGCGGACTTGTATTGTGAAGGAACCCCTACCCAGGGCAAAAGTCCACCCAAATAGCCCTGAGAGCTGTGAGTGGCCTGGGACATATAGGGAAACAGCAGAGATCTGCGAACACTGCAGAACATACTTTCACAAAGTATTTTGCTTGTGACATCAAAGTAACGTACGCACATTGGGGAGCTGGCTATGATGTGCCTTGTGAATTCAAGAAAAACAACTGAGAAAAAGCATTCAAATCATGGAAACACTCCTGGTTATAAAGGAGAGCCTGCCATGAGTCAGTCTGGAGTTAAGAAGTAAGATTTAGTTCAAAATATTTCAATTTGATTTTTAGCTCTTGCTATAAAGCAACTGGATTCATAAATTACATTATTTTCATATGGAATTTCTAGTATTTTATTCTGTTAACACTGACATACTTTCTGCCCATTGCATGGTGTCTCCTATTTCAACAAGTTTGCAGTTGACACTCTTAGCATTTATTTCTTCTTCTTAAAAAGTGGATGTAATTTGTGCTAAATACAGTATTTTCCTTTGCAAACCCCTCCAAGGTTGTTAAACTCTATTCAGCCAGCTTGATGCAAGGCAGCGCCTTGTGGCAGTTGTTAGTAATACAAGAGCAAAACACCAGGCGATAGGACCTCTCTGGGCACCACACATTTTGTGTGCGAATGTGTGTTCTGCACTGGGAGGTGGTTTATTTTAGTTATGCACCAACTAAACACCAAGTAAAGCTTAAACGTTGGCCATGGGTATTGAGCCCCTAATGTGTGGTGGAAAGATTAGTGTTGTCTTTGAGCAGCGTGATGCTAAGGGACACGTCCTGCAGAGACGCGGCAGTTGTACAGCGAAACTGAGAGCGCCGCGGTGCTGAGCTCTTGTTAGACCTGCCCCGAATACTGCGTGCTGCTTCTGGTCACCTGTGCCCAAGAAAGACGTGTTAAAAGGCAAATACACTCAGGGCAGGCCAAGCAGGATAATCGAAGGAATTAAAAACTTGTCTCTTCAGAAAGGATTGAAAGATTTGGCTTTTTTAGGCTAGAGAAAAAAAAAAAAAAAAAAAAAAAAAAGGAAAGAAAAACCCAAGAGATGACAGCTCCCTAGGAATACATCAGTAGGGCAACTATCGAAGAAGGATTTCTGCAGATAAAGAGTGATATTGGTGAAAGCACAGAAAGATGTAAGTTGGAAGTTGATAAATTTCGGCTGGAAATCAGAAGAAATTTTTCAAGCATTAAGGAATGAAATTCTGGAACAACATTGCAATAAAAATTAGAGGATGGCACAAAATAAACTAAAAAAAAAAAAGTAACTGGTAAGATGATGAGCAGGATTATTTAAAGTAATTGCGGCAGCAGCTCAACAACAGCCTTGTTCTTCCAGCCTTGCACTGGTAGTTGAGCTCATGTGATTGACCCTGTCATTGATCAGAAAACCATCCAGAGGTGCAGCTAATGCAGGGGGTATGTTTCTAATTCAGTGACTTTGCAGCATTTGTTAGGAAAATGCCTCTTTCAGTCAGAAGCAAATGAAAAAAATCGGTAAACTTTCCAGCAACAATCTCTCTAAATATACCAGTTTTGCAAGCTGATATTTTCTTGAGCTAGTTAAGAAATGGAAAAAAAAGAAAGAAAGAAAGAAAGAAAGAAAGATGTTCACCGTCAGGAGAGCAAGCAGCACAGCAATTCCTTAGCATCTCTTGGTGTTTCTCCAATTCGGGACATTTACTTACTCTTTTGGCAACAGCCCTTTAAACCGGCGAGGACGGGACGCGCGGGCGGCCCTGGTTTCCGTGTGCGGGGCGAGAGCGCCATCTCGCGGCCTGCAGCCCCCGCCGCGGCCCGCGGCCCGCGGCCTGGCCGCCCGCGCCGCTCTCTCCTGCGGGAACACGGCGTGCCGGCTGTTTTGAAGCTGTCTCCCTCGAGTTAGCACATGAACAGACATCTAACATGTCCACTAGCACCTGCCGTGTGCTGGGCTCTGGTCTTGAAAAAGATTTTGGGAAAAAAATGCCTTTTTTCTTCACTTGCTGCAGAGTGAAGGAAACACAAAAAGCACCTCACGTACTGGAGAGTTCGGAAACCCCTTCTCCATTTGAAATGCCAGTCTCCTTACAGAGGGAAAACCACTGGGATTCCTCTTTCTTTCATCGTTCCCCATGGAACCAGCATTGAGAGCAGTGTGCCAGAACAAGGTCTTTTTTCCCAGGCGGGTACCTGCACACGGCTCCTGGTGAAGAAGGGGATCGATTAGCCTGGATCCCGTCTCCTCTAGGCAGAGGTGTCGAAGGGAACCAGGAGCCGCGCCGCGGCCGTGCCACCAGCGCGCCGCTGCGGTGGGGCTCTGCGGGCGCCCCGAGCGTCCCCAGGTCAGAACTACAGCAGGTAACAGCCCGCTGGGCCCCAGCCAGCCAGCACCTTGGCAGCCCTGTTAAGGTAACGCACCGCGATTCTTTATTTTTATTTATCCATTCATTTTTGTGTTTTGGAGCCGTCTGAAATGTCACAGCCACAGCGTGGCTTCCTCGCTGAAGCCCTGGCATTTTCTTGGATTGTTACACATGAAAACAAGACAAACAGCCACTCCCGAGTTTGAAATCCCTGTGACAGACAGTCCATCACAACCCTTGATAGACTGCCAGCCTCTTTACATTTGTACCAGCAGAAATTATAAAAAAAAGACCACACACTCACACAGAAAGTAAACCACCTTGGACTTCAGCACACAGTATTCATTAGCAGTAGCAGCAATTGAGATCTGGTTTAATGTGTTTTAATCTAAATGCACTCCTGTCTTATAAAATGGAATTCAGTGTAGGTCAGGTGGTGCTACTGTATGATACACAGGTATTAGTATTAGTATTTTATTAATTCTGGAACAAAATGACCCATTTCCCACATAGTTTTGAGTACTAGGTAAATACTACTCCAGGACTTCTTGATGCTTATTTAGATTAATTGAAAAGGACAGGGTATTTAGACTGCAGTCAGTGATCCCTGAAATTCCAGTCTGGGCGAGAAAAACATGTGGTACTAAATGGCATTAATCAACTGAAAGTAGTTAAATTCGAATTTTCATATGCATTCAAAGTAATAAGTGAAATACGTGAAGCCAGTACCTCATTCAAACCACAAATGATTCAGGTCAAGCAATATACTGCACAGTCACTGGAAATGAAAATACAGTTGTATTCATACAACGAAGGACTGACACAGCTCTATCCACATCTGGGCTAGTCAGGTAGATTTCTGCCCAAATTCCAGCTGCAAGGAGAAGCAATTAAGGTTCGTTTTGTGAGCAAAGGAGTGACGTGGAGGATGAAGTTGAAGGCAGTGATCATATCCTTGGGGACAACTTTTCACTGAACCAGCCAATACTTCACATTTCCCCCACCTAAGCTACTTGCCTCCCAACCCGAAAACTAACAATTCATTTGTTTGCACTGTGTAAAGTGCTTCTAAGAATAAAATACTCAGTTTCTGACTGACACATAAAACCAAGTAACAGCATATAAAAAACTGTGGATGTGTATAAAGCTTGTGGAAACGAAGTCTGTCTACACAGTACTCCTTAATGTAGTATTATGATATGAATGTCACCTTGAGAATAGTCATAAAGCCCAGCCCTAAAAAGCAGAGAGAATATTGATCAAATAGCCTTCCCTTTTTCATTTTACATTTGTGCTAAAACTGACTGTGATAAAACATCTCAATCAACTGTGAAAACTGTATAAACCTGGAACTAGAAAAGATTTGTAACTTTTTTTTAAGCCCCAAGTACTTTTACTAACTAACTAAAGTGAGACAGTCAGTCATGAGATGCAAATTATATGAAACATCATTAGATAAAATGGTTGATGCTCACGCATAAAAACTGTTCGTATTGCTCAGGCAGCTTTGTGTGTGTATTTGTTGCATGGGTTTTCACTGAAGGTCCTGAAAGCAATTTATAAACATTAAGTGTTTTATCTGCTGTATGTGACAGATCATATTCCTATAATGTAAAGGGCAGAATGCTGGCTATTATGAAAGGACAGAATTAGCTTAAAATTACCTCTCTTTATACAATGCTTCCTTTAAAACAACGTATTCAGGCTGAAGCCATTTAAGAAAAACAATTTCATAGGAAGTGATACTACCAGTGTTAATTAGGATGTTCATGCTGACATTTTTGCTTTAAAGCAGCTAACATTTTCAAGAGCTCTGTTACCTGCTTCTGTAAGGCACAAATGTCGCATTCTGAAAGCCATTTTAAAAATTTAAAAACTCCACTCACTTTTGGTTTATGAATTCTTTGTGTTCATACCTATGTAACACCTTTTACATAAAAACCACACACATCTAGCAATAAGATCCTGCCATACCTGCATTTCACACTACCAGAATAAACATTTCCAACTTTTTGGACATCAAATTAAATATACATGTTTTATTTAGTATAACTTATTTGTATAGTGCAAGTTCAAAACCAAACACAACATGCTCATATAGCTGCAAGCCACAGCAAACACTTTTCATTTCTTCAGTGCAAAGTCAGGCTTTTTAAAGCTACAGTAAGAAAATTGTGTAATTAATCAAAAATAACTGACAAAGTTACATATAGCTGAAGAACACTATTTAATCCTGATGGCACTTTTATAGAATAACAAACTTTTGCAGTACATACATGCAATATAAAAGCAAATTTAAAAGGCACAGATCCCAGGGGGTATATGGAGATAAGCTTCCAGGGAGCATTTTGCTAACTTTTTCCCAATGGCTTTCGCTAAGCTGCGGAGTATTTTTGCATTAGTTTATCACAAATGCGTTTGCCTCCAGAGCCTCCTTCAAGATTAAATCTACACCACAATTCATGGGCATCCAGACTGAGGGCTCTGTTAGCCTTCTTCGCCCACCTTCCTATCAGCATTTTGGGATGAGCTAAGGTAGCAATCTTCTTCGGGAAGCACAAAAGCGCTTGCAAACACGTGTGCTGTCCTGCATGAACACCTCGACCCAATGGTGGTAGGGATTTTTACAGCATGTGCAGTCTCACTTCCATAAATGAATCTCCAGAGACTTGAAATTAGCTCCGAACATAATCTTCTTTTCCTTACTATTGTCACTTTAATGATAATACTGTCCTACAATTTTCTTGTAATATAAGCCCCATGGGTTTTTGGTTTGGTCACTTACAAGAGTTCACTCTTACAGTCTTATTTCTAGTTTGCTGTATTGTACTGACTCTGCTATATTTAAAAGCTTCACATTACACAGGCTTGCGATTTAGGGCAAGGATTTAGGGGGGTAGAACCAACTGATCACAGTCAACATTTTTAAAAGTCTTACTAAAATACCAAATAAGCAAGTTCGCATTCATGCTTCATTCACAGAATCAGTTACAGGAATCCCTTTTTGTAAAGGTCTTTTGCACTTGACAGTAAATTCCATACAACCCTGTACACTGATCTTTTATTAGTTTGTACACTCTGCAGTAGTATCATGTATATAAAAAGAAGCACAGGATCTATTAACATCTGACTTGACATCAGAAGCAGTCCTCTGTCTGGCTTATGGATTTAACTGGCTATAAATAAGCTGTAGAAGTAACTAGTACAAAACAGTATATTCCTATAAAAAGAATACTGGCTGTAGAGTACAAGTGAGTAAAGAGAGAGAATTGTTTACTGAATGGATGGTTACCGTTCTGAGGATTGCCTTCTTATTTTGCTGGAAACAGTCAGCTCTGAAACACTATGCAAGAAATTCTACTTTCTCACTGCAAAACCAAGTTGCTCTTAGTTCATTAGCTTCCTCTCTTGCTTTGAGCCTACATAACCTGCTGCCTGCTGCAGACCAACATGAGATGGTTCCCCAAGCACTGCGAATCCATCTTGCACTGTATTTTTAGAACATGCAGAATACCAGTTCCTAGTGGCTTTATGGGTGTATGAGTCTGGACCTCCCATGAGCTTTTCAAGAAATGCTCCTGCTTTTGAAGAATAACATGCTTGCTTGATCTAGCTTTAGTTTGCTTACAGTGGTCAGTGGAAACTGATCCCATCTCAAAATAATTTTAAAAAACAGACATGTCATGATAATTATATGCAGAAATCAAACAGCAAATACTTAATTTTATATATAAAAAATGCATCTCTTCCGTCCTTGGTAATTATGGAATTCTAAGAAATTCTTAATTTTTCTGCTCAAACCCATACTCAAGAGGGCTAAATACCCTTCACTGCAGCAGAAGGTGCAGGTGCTTAGTCTCTCCAAAACAGTGGAGCCCCAGTGGTGAGATTAGCGCAGAAATACACAGGTTTATCAAACACAGACCCATAGCTGTGAGAACCCACTAAGTTTCTCAGAAAACAGATTGCTTTGCATTTTCTTTTGTAATTTCTTAGTCAACAAGAAAGTCTACCACATACTCATGTGTTCCTTGCATTTGTGTCCATTTGTAGTAGTCCTGTGACTGCCCCTCCATGTACAGGACCTCACCTGCTCAGGTGACTAACAGACTTAACTCTAGTGAAAACACACCTGTAGAATTAGTTGCTCAGTTGTTCAGTGGTTCATGGGGACTAACACAAAAGTCTGCCTGAAGCCTGATTGTAACAGTTGTAGAGCTTTGTGTCAAAGTCTTAAATCACACAAAAAGAGAAAGAGAATGGACATGTAAATCACAAGATCCCTGGAACTGGATCACACAATTTGTTCATGTAGCTTAATTTTTTGAGGTAATAATTTCAAAACTAATACAATATGTATTTGTTCATTACTATTACTATATAAAAAAAAGAAGTGTCATGTACGAGGACACAGGATGATTGCAACAGGAGACAGGAATTTTTCCTCCCTCCAATTTTTTATATTGCAGAATTGCAGAGAAGTATTTGGGGAAATTGCCACATTCCTTTGAAGCATCAGGTGTTGATTGGAACGAGACAGTGACTTGACGAATTAAAGGTCAGGTCCATTATGACAAATTCTGTGTTCCTATGTAAAAGCATAAAATCCCAAGCAGTCACTTGTGTGGCTTGTACTTAAGGCTTGCCCTACAGATGAGGTTCAAAGAGAAAGACAGTGTCAGTTCTCTCAGAAACTGAAATGCTGATATTGATATGATGAATGCAGAAATCAGCTTTGTAAGTGGAAAAAATATTTAAAATGTTTCAAGAAAAACTTTTCAGATCCTCAAATTTTCTGTTTAGAATGTGGTAACTACCAACAGTAAGGACCAGATTTTTGTGTATTAGTCTGGTGTGAAGTCCATTAAAAGTGATACTGAATAGTTAGGTAAACTTAAGTGAGGCTAAAATATTTCAAGCCTGCAAATATCAGTGATACACTTTCAAAATATTTTAAGTTCCATATTACAAATTTTTGTGATGTTAATTTCCTAAGGAATAGAATGAATTTAACAAGGACTGTTACTGCTTTGTTAAAGCACACATGTGACAGTGTGCCTTCATAAAAACACGAATTACATCCTAAGGATTGATACAACAATGGTTATTTGTGACTGCTCTGCGATTTCTGCACTGTAGTTATACAATTCAGTTTATCATAAGAAGATTCTTAAAATGATTCTGCATGAGATTCACACTTCCTGAGATTAGCACTGTTTCCTAAAAGTGTAAATAAGCACCATTTAATGAAATTATTTTCAAGTAATAGTGAATTTCAACATCTGTAATGCTTACAATCTTCATTATATTAAACATCCTATCAAGATGAATTGCATCATTTGATATCGCAGCATATTCAAGATGCAATCTCTCTATTTACACCTGCAACATTATAGCATGGGTTCCTCAGAGTTCTGTAAACTTTGTCAAGTCAGTACTATCTGGTATTACATGCACCTTATTCTTTTTTTTTTTTATCAAAATGGTTGAATTAGTTTTTAAGATTATAAATAAACCTTCTATCATTATAAAAACACACTAAGCAAAAACAACATATAACCCTCCATGTGAAGCGACAAACAACTGCCATTCACATTATTGTGAGATCTGAGGTACTCATGGAAGAGAAGGCACCACTGAAGATGATTGATCCGGAAGTACTGAACCACAGACACATATCCAGTTAGCCTAAAGCCCTATTGAAAGAAAATACATATTTCAGTAAAATTATTTTTTTTCTAATTCTGTAAATTGACTTAGCTTCAAGCTGGGCACACCCTCATACTGGTTAAAAAACATAACTTCACCCTCACATCTCTTTATCTTTCTCTCTGGATTTTGAAAAGCATGTAGCTAGGAAGCGTGCACCTAGCTGGCTCTCTTGTGGCAAACAGAGGAAGTCTTACTTGCTATGGAACTGGCCATGGCCAGTGACAGAACATATGGCAGTGGTTTGAGTAGGGCAAAAACTCCCTTCCAAGTCAGAAATCTCAGCCCTTTTTCACACAGAGGAAAGGGCTACTCATTTTAAAGGACAAAACTTCGACAAGCATGCTAGAGGCGAAGACCTGCAACACATTATTTTGTCTGTGCTCAGTCTCTCAAGGGCTTAATGTGAAACCATGAGCCACTATGAACTGAGCGTGGCCACTTACTTGGGCTTCCACTCCTTAATGGTGAAGAACTGCGACTTCGAGACAACTGCAAGATAAAAAGAAATGGGAATTCAGTTCTACTGAGCAACTGCACCAAGGAAGGCATCAGGGACATATCAACGTTTGAACATGTTACTGTGTCACTGGAACTTCATTGTTAAAGTCAAATTCAACAAGTTTTTTTCAATCTTTTACACTCTGTGCAAAAAAAAGTCTTTCCCAAAGCATGTCACATTTTCTGTAACAGTCACATTTTAAATTGAGGGTATTTATTTCAATTTACTAATATATATAAGCAGTCAAAACATGCTTTTTGCTGAGATAATGAGATAATTAAAAATATCACGTAGCTACATGCAGAACTCTGCTGAGGTTTCACATCATCTTATTTGTACCACTTTAGTTCTTCCTCTCCTGTCCACCCCACACTGATTTACTGTTCCTTTGAGGCAGTGGAGAGTAAACTTAGGTTACTAATTCCAGGAGGCAGGGACCATGTGCTATTTATACACACTGCAAGATGCCTAAAAGACTTCCAGTGGTTCCACTCACTATTTAAAAAGAGTACTGAAGCTGGAGGGAGTAGAAAGCTACAGAGAAAGACAGAGTAGACTTCAAGTGGGGAAGTATTGTGGGGTTCACAATTAATTGATATTTCTGTGAGTTGTGAGATCATCTGCTTCTCATATAGCTTCTCCACTGACCGTTACACAATAACCATCTGTCAGCTCAGCCTCACCACATTCCAAAGTCGTCTATTCCCAATACGTGCATGTAGCACTCAGCATTTTTAAAAGGTTGCCTACATTCTGAGTGCAAACTCCTGCTGTTTACACTACCAGCTTTCAGCTGGGGCTTACACAGCGAGATCGAAGAGGACTCGTGCTACGGCTGCGGCTTCTGCTTCTACTTCTGCTCCCATTAGACCACTGCAAGAGAAGAGATCAGCAAACCTCTTTTGAGAGAGACCATGTATTAAAGACAGATTCTGAAAGCAATCTTGCTGGGCTGGATCCAAGGCTGGAGGACACAAACAGTTGCTTTTCTGCTTAAAAAAAGGTGTTGCCAACAATCATGCATCTTCCCTGCAGATGAAGTAATACTAAATGCCAAATAGGGGTCTAAAATCTGGTATTTGATATACAGAACTCCAACCAGACAAGGCACAATCAAGAATGAATCTTATTAACTTTGTAGCGAGTTTAAAACTCATGACTCCCTCTAATGTGGTCCTTAGTAGAAGTACGTACCAGAACTCCTCTCTTTGTAACTGCCTCTCCCTTCACGATTACAATATCATTCTCGAGCAGAGCAGGCCACACATGATAGGCCACCAAGGGAGCTGTGAAGTCGGAGTCAAAGCTGCGACGGTACCTGTTCAAAGAGTATATGACATGCCACAAGTAAGTGCCAAAAGATAAACATGATGCTTCAAGTCACCAAAGCTGACAAAAACAGAGTATTAGGTTACAGTTCCTATATATTTTTGACAATATTTCCATACCACTACAATAAGTTTTGAGGAGGTCAAAGCACACATGTTGTGAGGATCTTGATATCAAGCACTAACTGCCAGATCTCCATAAACATTGGACTTCTACCAAATGTGCCAGAATGGACCAACAAAGATTAAGGCAATTTATAAACACTGGAGGCAAAGAGAGTAAGCAGGCAAAGGAAAAATGATGTTATTTTACCTCTTATAGGATAAATTAAATATGCAGAAGGAGCTGGTTTATTCAGAAAATTGCTCCTCTGATGATTTAAAAAAAAAAAAAGCTATTAACATTGGACTACGTTCTGGCAATTACTATCATAAAGCTTAAAGACATACTGAATTCATTACAGACCTGGAATATTTGCCCTAAAATAATGTTTATGATCAATCTTAAACCTTTACAGCAATTAGGAAAGAAGTGGGATATGCAACTTAATGGATTTTTTTACATAATTAATGTTTATAATAAAACATTATAGAAAAGGAGTTCTTACTTGGTCTCATTGAAAAGTTCTCCATCTATACCAAAAGCAATATCAAGAGGAGGAATCAGTGACTGCATTGAAAATGCCACACGGCACAGCTCTCGAATCAAGCTGCTGATCACAATGAAATCAGTTTCTGGTGGGAAGGAAATCTTCGGGTTCGTGTTCATGGAACGAATTACTTCCTGAAAATAAACACAGTAAGTGAGAAATTTGAGTTCACTAATGCTTTTACTCAGTACTGACATCGTCCCAATGATGCCTCTCAGTTTTCCATATTTAAAAATCATCATTATAAAAGGTTCCCAGAAACATTGTATTTAGTCTGTTTCAGAAAATACTGGCTCTTCAAAGAGTGTGGTGTTTTGTTTAGAAATAAAGCATCAGCAATGTCACTGTCATCATTCTCAGGAGGGGAATACAATTTTTCAGTAGAGTACAGAGTTTAAGAAAAATAATACAATTTAGCATAACTTCATTTGCTTAACTATAGGCTTAAATATAGACTGCATCATACCAGTAGCATTATCGTAGCAGAGAGAGGCATTAATGTCATAAGCAGATAGTGCTGCAAGCAAATGATATCCAGCTGTACTGCAAAAATATTTTTGAAAACGAAGTGCCACAGGACAAAATCCACATGATTCTTCTTACTTAAATCATGATGAATTTCTAGTTCACACACTCTGAATTCATTAGATGTTGAATCTAATCATTTAAACATCACTCCCCCAGCACCCTGGACTTACATTGACACTGGCTTGAACATCATACAGATCCTCATGGCGAACTATATAATCCAGGACAGTGTCTTCAAGTGACTCAGGCCCTGAGTGACCTAGAGACAGAGTTTTTCTCACACGCATTTTGAAATGCCTGTAGGCCATCTTTGCTGTATGAAAAGACTCCTGCAATTGTAAAGAATATTTAATTAAGTCCAGAAGACTGTGAGATTGGATTTCTATCAGTGACGATATGTAACCCAAGTCCCAGTTGTAAAGAATAAGATGGCATGCTGCTGTAGAATAAAGTTTAAGACAAAAAGGATTTCTCAGATTACACCAAGTGTGATTTATTTTTGGAAGAGATAACTAAAATGTTTCCCACCTAACCTTCTGTTTTTCTGTAAGATACCATCTCACATGCAGAGAAGCAACAGAACCACATTCAAAGATATCAAGGAAATTATCTGCTTGCTTACATGCACTAAGAGACACGCCTCTCTGGTACAGTTATGTATTACATTAATGCTACAGAAAATTAAGTACAAAAAAAATACTTTTTCAGGCTGACTCTGTGGGTAACTGTGAGGTATCTAGGTATTTTCAACACACCAAAGCAAACTGGGAAACATCTACAGTTAAGCGTGAAGCTTGATATGGAAAGACTTTTACCTTTCTAAAATACAATATTTCCAGAAAGTATTCCTGGAAATGAAACGGTGTTGTCTAGAGCAAGAATGATCTGCCTTTCAACAGCATTCAAAATCTTCCTTTGTGCCCTAGCTGTACTGTAGATTACTGACCCTGTTCTACTGACACAGTATTTAGACAAAAGACTGTGAGTTCAGTTTAATTTTCATACCACAGCAGCAATGTATATTATCCTCTGCACCATCTCCATGTCGCTGACATACGTCCTCAGCAGGGTCTCTGCATCGAGGCGTTCCTGAGCGTAGATGTCCCCGAAGCGAGCCACCAGGTAGGCGTGCCGCGAGGCATTGGTGAGCCTGGCGCGGCCCGGGGAGCAGCTCCGCAGGGGGAGCGGGCTAGGTGAGCGGCTCTCGACGCGTCTTGGCGAAGGAGAGCGGCTCCGGGTGAGTCTACAAGAGATGTGCAAAGAAGCATAAAGTCACTTCCCTGTTCTCAGATGCCTTGGGCTGTTGCACTGAGATTTGTGCTGACTTCATTATTATCATCACAGTTAGCTGACATTTTGAGCCAATATAATTAAAGAAGAACAGCTGCAGCCACAAGAGTGGTTGGCTTAGTATGAAGATACTTCAGACGAAGTGTGTATGTAAGAATGTAATGACGTTCTATGGACTACATGTTGAAGAAAAAATTAGAATAATTCCAAGTGTGTGTGCACAGCCAAGCACTTTGTTTCAGTGAAATGTACTTTTTACTATTAAAACTTTTTGTTTGTTCTCCAGTACCAGTGCACAGCTGTAAAGTCAAACAAATCAGAATGCAGAACAAGTTCTGCCCTGTAATGGTGCAGTGTTCATAGCTTAAAAGCTAAAAACTAGCTAATTTTTATCCAGTATTGCTGCTCTCTGTATATTTTGTAAAACCATTCCCTTTGCTGTTTTGCCAGAAACTCATCGAAACAGCCTAACATGGTGACATTAACACATTTGGGCACTCTGTTAAAGAGTTTATGTTCCTTGATAACAAAGTGCAAAAGCTTAGTTCTGTTTATACTTCAGCTTCAACTGAGAAGGGAATTCAGGCTGCCTAACTTCAGTTATTTCTTCAGTTCAGTGATTTCATTGACTTCTCTGATTAATACCCCTACCTGCTTTGCAGAACAGACTTTTGTGCATCCAAGATAGAAATCTCATCCCTCAGTATTTGAATCTGCTGCTCATAGTCATGCAGACGATCTAAATTCCTCAGCGCAGTCTCCTCCTGGTCCTGGGAAGCCTTGAGACTTAACCACACAGAATAAGCTTAGCCACAAGATGCCTTTCTATCAATGCAAGCTACCTATCAAGTTAATCTTTATCACCAAACAAAAGAACAGAGGAATATTGAGCAAGTCAGGCTTCTTAATGCTGAAATGCAGGGAAATCAAGAGTAAAACTACAAAGCACACTCTCAATTGCACTTTAAAATGTAAAAGTTACTGTGGCAGGCGGCTGGATACACTAAACCTCGTCTTAAAGGACAGATAACTAGTTAATCGTTGGCAGTTTTGCACTAGCTCAGGTGATATGAGACTGGATTATCATACTGAACATTATCTACAGTCTTAAATTGTAGAATAAAAAATGAGCTATTTTATTTATTTTCTTATTTCAGATCCTCAGGTACTTCTCTTTGATGCTGTGTTTTGGTCGAACAGGTGATATCATTAATGGTACTCAAGTAATGTCACAGTCATGACTCTTCCGTTCTTCTCAGTAGAAATACGTCTTAAATATTGGCGGACAACCAATGAAGCAAGTTTATCTTCCGTTCTTTACTCCTAGTTAGCACATACCAGAAGTACCCCAACCTTTCAGCTTTTCTCTCTAACACAGATATTACTGTTGTTTTCTTCTTTCTAATAAAATACTGATGTTTTCTTCTCATTTTGGAAATACTCAATCTGTCCTTCCCTTTCTTTATTCAAAGAACTTGGGGAGGTTTGTGTGGATTTGAACCAGTGACAGCTGTAACACCGGTAATCTAACAAACTTCCTGTTCTGGCTGAGGAGCAGGAAGACGGAGAGGACCCCAGAGGAAAAGGCCGGCACATCTGCCAAAGGGAAGGACGGACTTTCTCATTGAGGTACAAAAAGTAGCAGACAGGTTTACAATCCTACGGACATCCTTCAGCAATAACTTCTAGCATACAAGTAGAGGGTAAGAATATGCTAATGTAATGAATAATTTGGAAAGAAAGTAGATTTTAGAAGATAATTTCTAGAGATATCAATTGAGGGAAATCATTGCGCACCACAGAAAGGAGGAAGAAAACTGCTACACAATACACATTCACTAAGGCTGGCAGTGTAGGATATTAATAACCATAAAATAGAAAGGATAAGTAAAAAATTATCATTTCTGTATTCTTTTCATTTTGTCATTTACATAGGGATCTTTCAAAAAGTTTTGATGGGACTTTTGATGCACTTTTATCTCGCTGTTGTCTCACCTTCATAAAGGTGAGATTTTGTTTCCTTTTAAAAAAATAAAATAGCAGGAGGAAAAAAAAAACACTTTTAAGACAGGCAAATTTACAGGTTACCAATGTTGACTTCTGTAAATATTAACACTAATCCTTCTCATGCTAATTAAACCTACACAGGTTTTAACTTTCAGCTATTTTGTTGTTCAGTCACTTTATTATCAAATACTAATCTGAAATCAAGAGATATTTATCTTTTTTTTCTGTAAATTTTTTTAAAAATAGATGCTGCAAAAGAGCATTAACAGGAATAAACAGGCAAAATAAAGTTCTTAGGAAAATCAGATCAGTTTTAGTAACTCACTTCACTTTTCAGCTAACAACAAAAATCTATTCTTTAATGCTTTAAGCTCACCCATATAACCTTTTAAAAATAAAATAGATATCTTGTCTTTTTACCTATCTATATACAAGGTTCTGCTTACAGAAGTACAAGAATAAAAGTTCTCATGACATCATTTTCTTTTCCAGCTTTGCTGTTTGACTACTTTAAGAAAGAGTCTGAACTTCCATTTATTAGTATTAATAGGACAAACTGTTTCTTGAGGGGACATCAATATTACTCTGCTATTCTCTGTAGATAAGCAAAAGGATTTGACAAAACTAGTATAAAAGAAACAGCTTCAAAAAGAACCTCATCCTAGAGTGATTGAACTTTTTATTTAACACATGTGCTGTTTCTAACAGCATCATAACAAATTACAAACAAAATGGTTTCCAGCTAAATTCAAAATATGGGTCTCATATTTAACTTCATCTACAGCATTCAAAAGCTCTCAAGGTAGTAATTTCAAAACTCTTCCTCTACCATAAAGGGAAAAGAATGTTAGTGGTTTAGCCCACATCTACCTATGACAACTTTCCGTAACCCAAAAAAGACACAAAGCTACAAGGGTGTTAGGCGTTATACCTGTTTTTTTTTTTTTTTTTTTTTGGTATAGTATAGGATATTTATAAATAAACAGAACCACTTGGTAAATGACAGATAGCTGCTGCATGTTGACTTATTGCCATAAATATTGCAAGGTAAGATTTTTCTTACGCAGCTTTTAGTTGAACTATTTCATCTTCTGCTGCCAACAGAGTAGTGGCTGATTTTGCCTTTGTGTCTTCAAGAGCCAACTGGGTTTCAGTCAGACTGCAAGAAAAAATAATAACTTTAATTGCAAAGGTACAGATGCCACTAGAGAATTAAATTCAACACGCTGACCTGTTTCAGCAGACCGGTTCTTTGACAATCTAATATGAAAACAATCACAGTGAGTTTTGTGCAGGCTATTGGCATACAAATAGTTTGCGAAAGTCATAACTGACAAAACAATAACAGAATTATTTTGCTGAATTCATTATTCTTCATAAAGAATAGTCTCTGTTCCAGTTTCTCCATGTGTTTCAATGAAGTGAAGCCAGTCAGACTGGCTTCACTGGCCATAAACAGGGTATCATCTTGGAGCATGAATGCTCTTTCTCCTACACCTGCTCACTTGCCCGTCAATAACCGCATGACCACATCCCTAGACTCCATCATCTTGAAAGGATTAGGCCTGAAGCTTTCACACTTCAAATACCTCTTCCAGCTCTCTACTTTCCAGAATCCTATGTTTGCAAACCATGACCAGCTCCCTGCCCGCTCTGGCCCAACCGCACAGAGAAACGCAGCCCACACCAGAAGAGCATAATCTCTTTATCCCTCATTTTCCACTGCTTACAGGAGCTAACCACAAACTGACTCTTCCTCTACTGCAAGCTGTAACACGCTCACTCCAATCTTTCATAGCAGCTAAGTTTCCTTGTACTCTCCACCTTGACCATCTAACATTCAACCTTTCTCCAGCTCACCAAACAATATTTTTTAGTCCATACAGGAGCAGAAGATGAAATGTCTGACCCTTAAACCAACTTTCATATGTATCTGATTCTTCATCATAATTAGGAAAGTCAACTGAAAAAAAAAAAAGCATCCTTGGCTTATTAGTAAAATTAATTTCAGCCTGGAAGCTCTAAATTACCTAGTTCTGGTAAATTATTTCAAACACAAAGAGCAAACGTCTCTCCTACAGACTGTCAGATCATTCTCTGTCCCACCTGGCCATTTTCCATACTTAAGGTATACAGAGAGATTACAGGATTTTTGTCCTTTTATCTCCTTTCCAAAGGAGTGCACTGATCTTTATCCTGCGGTTGGCTGGGAGACTTCTTTGGGAGCCAAAAATTACAATGTCTGCCTTCATCCAGAAGGAGATATAACTGATACTAATATGAAAGCAGAAGATACTTAGAATAGGATACAAGAATAACTATTCTTTCTAGTTCCTCTATCTTGCTAACTGCACTGATTTGATTCTGAAGCTGGTAAGTCATTCTGGGACTACAATGTTCCACAAAGGATATCTTATACACCTGCAGGAAGACTGTTCAATGCTAGTCATATGGCCATCTTACCACTGTGGGTGTTGGTCTCCTTAGATGCTAACATGCCAATTGCATATCATAACTCTTGCTCTTGCTCCTTCAGTAAAGACAGGTCCAGAGTTACTCAACTGATTTTTATCAAACTCTGCCCAGCATGCAAGCCCATCAACAGGAATTCCCATGGATGGCCAGGCCCTGTACGAAACCCCCTTGCTTGGTATATTCACATGTTCTACAGCTCTCATGCCAGAAGCAAAATCTTCAAAGTCAACTTGTGCATGCAGGTGTGATGATTGTATCATTGTACCCAACTCAGGACACAGCTGGCCTTAGGTAGACAGATGAGCAATTTCAAAATTTGGACAATCTAAAGCTTAGACATATTCTGACTTTGTAGCAGAAATATATATAATTCTTTCCTAGCACTTATATTGGAGGAAAAATGCCTTGTTGTTAAAAAGGAAAAAAATATGTATCAGAGCTAATTCTCCTACTCTTGTTGCACGTGGCTGAGCTGTAGACGAGTAGAAGTCAGTTCTTTCTGCAGCTCTTGCAGTTCCAAAGCCTGACTGTTTGCAAACTTTCTCAGCTGCCTCTCTTTCTCCTTTGAATCCTACAATGAAACACACACATACAAAAAAATTACACTGCTTGACTGTTCTACCTCACAGAATCCTTCAACAATGCAATAGAGAATTACATTTGTAAACATTGCAGTAAAGAACACTTCTAAAGTAGCTGGAAACCAAAGCAATTGCGTGCCTTCTAGAGACACTAGCAATACCTTCTGGGCACACAAAATAGCAAAGGGATTCAGTTGTATTAGGTGTAGAAGCATTCACCTTGCTTACACTTCATGACACAGAATATAGGAGGTCTGTCATATGTGTATTTACCATGTGTGTACATATCAGCATGACAAAGTATCCTTACAGATGTGTTACATGGCTGTTCTTAAATAAAGTTTTCTCACTGACTCTGCCCCCAATTCAAGTAAAGCTATTGAGAATTCATGCATAGTAAAACCACAAGAGTGAATAGACTATCTCAATGAGTTGTTGTGATTCAAGGCGGCATGCTACCTACTACACATGCAGCTCTGCCTAGAACAAGCCAGGGATTTGCCTGATACTGCCATAAATAAAAGGGTAGCTACGCAGGGAGCCTTCCTTTAAATGCAGAATGTCATGTGCTATGGCAAAGCCATGACTGATGCACAGGTTGTCATTTAATAACACCATAATTCCACTTTTTTATCAGAAAGCTTAAAGCAAGCAACCTTACTGCTGCAGCACACACAATCTGATCTCTATGGGATATCACTTTTCATTTATCTTTACTGTAATTGTGAATAATTTTGAGGTTTACAAATGAGAAGTCAGAAAGCAGGGGAGCATCACTGCCAGATCACACAATCTTCAGCATTTTCCCATAGTGTGCATCAACATTTTTTTTCTTTAAAAGAGCACAAGCACAGGGCCACAGTGGATATGCCTTTCCTGACAAACTGTTATTGTTATAACTTTCCTAGTAAATAGTGCAAAGAGGAAAATAATAATGAAAAAACATACTTATTCCAAAGTTTACATCAGGAATATCATTGATTGGCATGACCAGATTTTTTTTTTCCTCCTGGACATTATTATAATGTTCAGATACTAAGCAAATATTGTTCTTCAAAAAAAAAAAAAAAAAAGAGGCTTACACTTAAAAGCCTGGAGGTAGATACACACCTTCAGTTTATACCTGTATTTTCACACAGTGCTGGATTTTTATCAATAGAGGTATGGCATCAATACTTCTATGATATCTTTATCAACCAAAGACCGTAAACCAGTATAATTCTTTAGTTAGGTAATAAACACTGTCCAAGAACATAGCTTCTCTTACAAAGCAAATTTCTCCATACTGTCATTCAGTTTTGCGCAAAAGCAGAAACTCAAAAGTTAAATGCAACTTCAGTACCTCTTATTTCTCTTTAAAAGGGAATGGACACTGAAAGAGAGAAATAGCATAGCTGTCTCCATGAGCAACCAGGAACACAATCCATTAAGCAAAATCGGGAAGGAAAGTTACTAACAGGAAGTGATAAACCTCTCCTGAAGGTATAAATCTATACTCTTTTATTCTTTTAAAATACATTTTCCTACATACCTGAGTGAGAGAGAGATTAGTTTCACAGGATCTTCCTGAAGCAGCACTGGAAAAACAAGTACTCAGCCATGGTAGGAGACGAGATTTTATTGTTTCCACACCTGCGTAATGCCCTCCTAAGAAACACATATGTTCAGGATTTTGAGAACACCTAAAGCAAGAACCAATGCTTAAAAATAAAACGGGTGCAAAATGTAACAAGAAAGCAGGGATTTACCTTCTCGAGCTGTTTCACTAAGGATTGTGAAGAGCTGCCCTTGAATCATGGAATTCATTTCTATTATTTCACAGCATCGGTTCAGATTCTGATCACAGGAATTAATCTGTAAATTAGAAGTAATAAAACATCTGCCTGGTCTTTTTTTTTTTACTGAAAATGATTCCTGTTATGATCAGAACATAAAAGGCTTTCTTCTAATTACCTCTTCAAAACTTCTTGTTACTTCCTCCTTTACCATTCCTAGAATATTTACCTTCAAGAGGTTCATGTTAACAAAGAGATTAGACATCAGAACTGCATCACCTCCTTAAATCATGGAAAACAAGACTTACTCCTTTCCCCATTCATAAAGAAACTATAATCACAAGCAGCAATTTCACCTTATTTTTAAGAGATACTATGTGAAACAAATACTATTGAAAAATAGGCAAGATCCAGCATTATGGCTATGAAACAACAGAACAGCAAACTTGGATAATTTTCAGCAAATATAACTCTGAAAAGGAATTAATGGAACTAAAATCTGTCCAGGATGGTACTGTATCTGACAGAAAAACTTTGTACCTGCTCCTTCAATCTTTACCCATAATCTGCATATCATCTTCAACATGGATCTCTGGGTCTTCAGGCTTCAGTGACTCCATGTGAATTTTACAAGCTATCAAAACAACTAAAAAAAATAAGTCCTCATGTTCAGAACTGCAACATGTTTTTCTCTGGCCGCCAGGTGCACAGTCTCACCCTGCCAAGGTCCACCAGAAGGAGCATTTTTCCAGCACATTACACTGATATACCACCCTGTGGAGCTCCCTTCTGTCCTTGGTCCTCCTTTCTACAGTATCAGATTGAAGATGATCATTTCCAAAGAACTCAAAGACTGTTTTTACTCCATGTTATGGGGAGTTTAGCTATCACTCTTTATCAGCAAATTTTCAAATTTGCTCTTTCTCCTCTGTTGCCCGCTTGAAAAAGCAGCATCTCTACTCAGCGTCTTCTCACATCTACTAGAGCACATGGTAGATGGCTACAGGTTCATGGCCAAAACAACTATGGGTGACCTGAACTGATACACACCTAAACTGCCAGGGTGGCAAACTACAAGCTTGTGGACAGGGGGGTAGCACCTGTAGAGACGGTTTCTACTTAGAAACTTCAAATAAGATTCTCAAATAACATCATTTCCTTATCTTCTCATTAATACTACCCTTTCTCTGTGCTTCCCCTGTTCCATCTCTTCAAGACGTTTCCTTTTCCTCCTCACAAAGCCATGAGACTGCGATAACTTTGCAATCCTCCATGCATCCTGTTACATCCATCTTTTCCGCACCTGAATTTCTTTGCTTGTAGCTACCTCCTGAACGTTTTCTGCAACTGTGCTTCCTTGCAGTAGGTTTTTTTTTTTTTTTTTTTTTTTGTATAGGAGATTTCTTT
>JAWLRI010000344.1:4034396-4092495 GCA_034781795.1 Crypturellus tataupa | reverse complement strand
GTGCGGGCAGCCGGGACGGCGGTGCGCAGGCAGGCGCGGACGGGCGGTGCCGGGCGTGAGGCGCCGCCTCGGCGGGCATTCCCGAGGGGCGAATGCGGCGCCATGGGAGAGACCTGCCTCTTGCTTGAAGAAGAGGGGCCTGAGAGAGCAGCTCCCGCAGCTGAGGAAGGTGGAACAGAGTTTTGCTCAAAGTTGTGAAAATGCGTTCAGATCTCTCGCTCTGTGAATGTTTGTGGGGTTTTCCTCTGTATTGGTCAAATTGACAGGATGCACTTAGCAATCTAATCAGGTCAAGACTCCAAGGTGTCTGCTGACCAGCGTGGCAGCTTGAGGTGTTACAGTGTTTCTCCTTCATGCTGCATGCAAGTAAGAGAAGTTGACTGTAAACTGTGCATAAAGTAACCTAATAGTTCCCACTGCGCCCTCATCGCACTCCCAAAACATCTGCACAAACTCTCTGCGACTGCTGCACTAGTGCAGACAGAACTGAAATCTTGTGGTAAATTGTGGCCTGTATCACCCCCAAGAGATAAAAACTTGATGTACTTTCACAGCTGAATCCTTTCTATTTAACTCCAGTAGTTCATAGCTGACCCCTAAAGAGTCATAAAAAAAATGTATTGATTGTATGCAAATGTCTGGATTCTGATATTGGTAGTAGTGTAGATTGCACATAGATTTCATTAATGCACATTGCATAAATGGTTAAATACCAAGTGGCAGATCAAAATACAGTGTTGAATATAACATTTTGTATGCTCCACTAATCAGTTCTCTGTCTTTTCTTTTTCCCACATCCCTATTTCGAATTAACAGCAGAGCTCAAACGGCCCTGTGAAGAAGTCAATGCGTGAGAAGGCTGTGGAGCGCAGGAATGTGAACAAGGAGCACAACAGTAACTTTAAAGCGGGATACATTCCCATTGATGAAGATCGTCTCCATAAGACAGGCCTGCGTGGCAGGAAAGGCAACTTGGCCATTTGTGTGATCGTCCTGCTTTTCATTTTGGCTGTCATCAATTTGATTGTGAGTATAATGCAGAGGCTGCAGGCAGCTTTGGGATGAATTTTATTCTGATTGTTTATTAGAGAGAGAAAATTTACTCCAGTGTGGCTGCAAGGCATTTAAAATGTACTGGAGTCTTCTCGTTTTTACTCCGTCTTGCCTTTTCTTTGTAATCTGAACAAGATTAGACAGGAAAATCTTGTTTAGACAGTTTAGACATTACCAGTCCAGTGTCATGGGATGTACCTGTTACCCAGCACAGCAGTAGGAATCCTGAAAGCCTCTATCTGTTCTCCAGGCTTTCCAGCAAGCATGTGAAGGGCTATTTGTGCAGTACAAGTGCATTCAGGAGAGCTGTTCCAGCAGGAACACGGTACAGGCAGTAATAACAGACATGCACAGGATCGCTCACAATGAAACAGCCGCTGTGGCTTCAACCTCTCCTCTTGCTCATTACTGCTGTTCACAGAACCAGCTTGTTACTGGGTGGACAGTGAAAAGTCATGAATCATTTTCCATAACCAGGCATCTGCATCACAAGGTGTTTTCTTATAGTTCAGAGATAAATAAGTATGTTTTGAGTTGCAATACTGTTCCACAGAACTGCTTAGCTTATGATACCATGGTTACCCTTAAACAGGAAAAAAAGAGATATAAATGTGAATATGATTTAATTTCAAACATATGTATGCATATGTTACACAGAGCATTATTTCAGATGAGAGAACTCAGGCAAAAGGCATTTTATAGCTAAGTGTATGTTAGTGTTTCTAGTAGGAATTCAACACATTAAATTACCCTTTTAACTTGAACGTTAGTTATTATTTTAAATATAGTATCTATTAGTACAGTACTTTGTACAGGAAGACCTGAATGATCAACATGAGCATTAAACAATGTGTGTTTCTCTTTCAGATTACACTTGTTATCTGGGCTGTGATTCGCATTGGTCCCAACGGCTGTGACAGCATGGAGTTCCATGAGAGTGGCTTGCTGAGGTTTAAGCAGGTTTCTGACATGGGCGTTATACACCCGTTGTATAAAAGCACTGTAGGAGGCAGACGTAATGAAGATTTGGTGATTACTGGAAATAACCAGCCTGTAAGTTATATCTTGAAGTGAAAGTTTCTGAGCCACAATATGGAATTATGCTCACATTATGAATAAATGTTACCTTTGAAACACCATTAACTTAAGACTTTGTTTCTGAAGATTGTATTTCAGCAAGGAACAACAAAGCTCAGTGTGGAGAAGGACAAAACTTCTATTACCAGTGACATTGGCATGGAGTTTGTTGACCCACGGACACAAAACACCTTGTTCAGCACAGACTATGAAACGCACGAGTTTCATCTGCCAAATGGAGTTAAAATCTTGAATGTACAAAAGGCTTCTACAGAGAGGGTATAGTTTTTTTTTTTTTTAACATCACTTACTCTTTGCAAAAGTTAATTACACAATTTCCTTCATAATAGAGTAAGTTTTAGTGTAATTTGATCTTTCCAGCATGTTTAGAAATTTGATTAATATGGCTAAAAATGCAGCTTTGAAAATCTAGGTCATCTTTAAAAGTACAATATAAATTGAAACTGATATTATTAAATGAGTGTAACATCAAAAATGCCATATTCGCTCCTTTATCAGGATTAGAAAACCATTTTAGAAAGTTTTCATTAAGCGTTTATGAATCTCTGCACAGATAACTTTCACAAACAGATTATCTCCAAAAAGCTTTCTGTTTCTAATTACTAAATTTCTAATTACAAAAATAACTAATAGAATTTCATGCATCATTTTGAATAAATGTTATTACAGTAAGATTTTTAGAAGTCTGAAGGAAAGTGTAGAGGACATCCATAGCATTGTAGAAGTTCCATTAACATAAGGCTTCCAAGTTAAACATGAGCTTATCCAAAGATCCAAAAGCCTTAACGTCGATATGGTTGCATTAGAAGGGTCAATGTAGAACTAAAAGTCATTTATTTCATAGCATCGCTCATCACAAAGGCCTTCAGAGGGCTGACAGTCCACAGTTCTACTATAGCACATTAGTTTTAGCAGATTTACAGAGGGTCAAGCAGTAACCAGTCTGATTAGGAAGCTGTATTTGCTACCGGGGTTATATATGTCATATAATTCTTACATGGAAGTTGTTGTTTATATTGCAATCAAATGATATGCAAGCAATAAGCTATTTTATATTTTTCCGAACTTGGGTAATCCTTGTTTCTATATGTAAGTACAGAAAGTAACAAATAGGTGGAAGCTTTTCAAGCATAGTGGGATAAGGGTGCAAAATACATTGTTTTTTTTTTAATTATATTATTTAACAGTATTTTTCAGGTGATAGGAAGGTATTTGAACAAATCCAAGTGGTGCTTTTTCAGCAATCTGCAATACTCGTTTTGTTTTTAATGCTCTTAGATTACCAGCAATGCAACCAGCGATCTAAACATAAAGGTTGATGGACGTGCTATTGTCCGTGGAAACGAAGGAGTTTTCATTACAGGCAAGACCATTGAGTTCCGCATGGGAGGCAACATGGAACTTAAAGCAGTAAGTCTCAGATCAACACTTGAGCAGCTTAGTTTCAAATAAAGGCAGAGCTGCACCTGGCCGTGGAGCAGGGCACACGGGAAGGCTCCGGCCCTGCATGGGCTGCCCCAGGGCGCCTCGCCAGCCCTCACCTGTGCTTTCATCAAGGTGAAGACTGTACAGCCTTTAAAGTGAGGAAAAATGTTAGAGGGGAGGGGAGAAATAGATACGTGTGGCTCTGAAAGTAGAAGTTCACATCCTGATTTCCATTTCAGGCATTCATTTTTAGATTTACTGTGTTGGCTAATAGCTCCCTAAACTGAATCATTGTGTATCATACTATGATTTTCTGTTCCAATAGCATAGAATATTCTGGAATATTCTGGTTACAGTTCAGGAAGTGGTGGATGTTAATCACAAATTCAATTTAAAAACGACGCCTTCCCTTACAGCATTTTGCAGACTATTCTTTTGAGTCCTACCGCCTTCTAATGATGTGCTTTATTGGTTGAACTTGTCCTTTTCAAAACCAGGCTGCCTGGGTTACATGCGTGCCCTCTTTTCTTCCCTCACCAGGAGAGCAGCATCATCCTGAACGGGACGGTGATGGTGAGCCCAACGCGATTGCCGAGCTCTTCCTATGGGGAGCAGTTCGGGAATGGCAACTGGCTGCGCTTCAAGCTCTGCATGTGCGCGGATGGGACCCTCTTCAAGGTGCAAGTGACAGGGCACAACATGGGCTGCCAGACGGCGGCCAATCCCTGCGGATTGTCCCGCTGAAGGACACGGCGCCGCGGCAGAGCGTTCCTGCTGCTCAGGAGGCTGCACGCCTCCAAGCAGCTCTGTTTTTGCAGCAGTTTATGCTAACACTGATACCATGATATTTTTTTAAACACAGTATTATTTCCATCATCAGTTTTGTCTTCGTTCCGATTTAGTAAGGTGCTGAAGCATGTTTCAATATACATGCACACTGAAGTACCTGCCTGAATTGGGACCAGTAAAATGTATTTAAAGGCAACTTGATCTTAGAAATTATACTAACTGCCTTCAGTTGTCTCTAAAGCTTTTTATTTTTTTAATCTTGCCTCCCACTTCCAAAAATTCCAATTTGAGGTGTTTCAACAGGAAATGTCAGTGCATCCTTTGAAGAGCACACTTTGTGTCTCTTGCCAAAGGTTGATACAGAGATTTCTCTCTAAATAAATAAGTGGCCTACCAGCTGTGTACTAGAAGACAGACAAGGGCAGATTATCTTTTAAGTATGGCTTTCTTTTGGCCTTGGACTTTCAAGAAGCTAAAAAAAAATATCATGAATAATATTTGCAAAGTAATGTACAGTATGAAAATAAGTGTTCATTTTGAAATAATCTAGCTGGTAAGACAGGAAACTAATTAAATGTTTCTGAAGTTCCATTATATCTGGGCAGTTCAGGTATTCCACACTTGCTTGATATATGTGAAGTATTTATGAAGTGTATTTATATTAAAAGTACATTTTAAAAAATGTACTGATAATTTGCTTACTATGTAGAAGAAGAGTGTTTTCCTGGGTGCTTTAATGCAAATATATTAATTCATTATTTTACAGTTGATAAGCTAATGCACAGCATGGCTAAAAGCAGCAGCAGTTGAGATTAGTTTCTTTTTTTTCTTCTCTATGAATATTGGTACCACTGCATTATTGAGCAGCTCAGAATTACATTCTGAATTAAAGTGCAGCTCTAAATCTAAATGCTATAGGATCCCACAACAACACAGTTCACGTGTATCTGAATTTATCAAAAGGGAAAGTTTGTGTATGATGTACTGAGACCTTACAGAAAGTGTAACAGCCTTATAAATACTTTCGTGCTTTGGACTAAAAATAGAACAGTGCATTGTAAGATTATCCCCTTCCCCCCACAGTGGGGATGGGTTTTTGTGTGTTTTTTATTTGTTTTCCAGTTTTCTGTGGTTTTTTTGTGTGTGTTTGGTTGGTTGTTTTTTTTGCACTAACATCAAGTAACCTTAGTGGAGGCCACAAAGGTGACATGAGAAGCACTTGACAAGTTTTTCTAGATAAGCACACACTTTGCTTCCCAGAAGTTGGCAAAGTTACACATTAACTTCGTAATTAAATTTTTCACTTGTTCTGGGAAAACAAATTACAATCTAGGCTTGTTTTATAGCTCAAAGCAGGCAGAGTTCCACAGAGGTCAGGTGAGTCCCTGCTGCAAAGGGCTTCCTATTTCAGGTCTGAATTCCTGCCTTTGGTAAAAAGGTGGAAGTGATTTTAGAGAGGGAGGAATCTGTAAGTCAGGCCTTATGCCCCACAGAAAGTCAGGGGTCCCCAGAGGGAAGGATGTAATTAAAGTGGTGTAAAGGTACAGCATAAAGATTTGATGCTCAGTTGGGGTCCAGGGTTAATTTGAACAAAAATAGAATATAATGTATTGAAAGTCACTGCAAGCAGCTAAAAGTACTTGCATTTTGCACACTGCATATGTAGTTTTACTGCACTTAGTATTAATCATGGTAATAGATGCATACATCTCTCCTGCTCTGACCAGTGCCCTAAATAGTATTTGTTAGAATTAAATGGAGGAAACAAACTAGACTACATATAACTCTTGTCTGGCTAATACTGGTACGTCTATATGCTACTACTGGATTCTTTACCTGTAATTTTCAGAACTCCTATTACAATACTATGATGTGCAATACAGCAGAAAAATTGTCACAAAGCTACTTTTAGATTATGGTTTGAAAAATATGTTTTGAGAATTTTTAAGTGTGTATTTTTAGTCAAAATGCTAGCAAAACCAGTCATACAGGTACCAATTAAAACAAGTTATCAATTGTTGGCTGTTATTTACTTATTAATATATTTTGTTGTTTTCAATACAGATGGAGAAATGTTGATGCCACACATGCCCATTGCTGTGCTTTTTTGTTGTTTTTTTTTTTCCTATACTTGTTTGAAGCACTCTGTGACACATTTGTTTTGATCCTGCAGATGCACTTGAGAGTCTAGATGTATGTAAAGTACATCCCTGGATACAGCACTGAGTACTTTAAAATAAGTTACATGTTGAGAACTCTCTGCATTTGTAAAGGTGGGGCTTGTTTCAATAAGTAAAAAAACACAACTGAATTTCTCATCTTTGTTTCAAAATGGAACAATAAATCCTAAAACATAATTGTGTTGGTGTTTTTTCCAAGAATGTAATCTCAGTAAAGGCCCAGTGTTGTGTTATTGCTGGTGAAGATGGTTATTAACTATGAGAACCACCATTCCACAGCTCTTTGTCATACGTTATAACCGGTGGACTTTGCTCAGTGATAGTAGTGTATGATAGCAGAAGTTGGTTTCAGAAGTCTCCCTTACTTTCAGTTCTCGAGTTCGTGCGGCACAGTGTTCCTCAAGGTAAGGACAGGAAAAAGTAAGAAAGTTAGGATTGGTTTGGGGAGAAGTGGACAGTGGGGGGTATTTCTGAATATGCTTTCTGAAAAAAAAGTAGCTAAGACTCCAAAAGTGCGTGTTTAAGGCAGAAAATTGGCAGTGGTTTGGATGTTTGCTTGTTTTTCAGTATTAACAGTATTTCTGCTTTCTACTTGATTGTAGTTACGTTGAACTTACCCTAATTTAACATCTTGCATAGAGACGTGATGAAGAGTCTTCACCTAAATGTCATAGCTGCGCTTCTTTACTTTATCCTTCCTGGATCTTCAGAAACCAAGTCACGTCTGATCCCTTCTGATAGTTCTCATCATTCCGACTGCCGGTGGGATGGGAATTTCATAGTGAATTGTTCATTTACTGGAATATCTGCTATTCCAGAAGATATAACACCAACAGTGCTAACAGCAGATTTAAGTCACAACAACATTAAGACACTGCTGCGCACTACTGGCAGAAACCAAGAGTGGATGCTAAAACACCTCAACCTCAGCAACAACCTAATTTCCGAGCTCTCCTTTGTGGCCACTTTTAGAAGTTTACCTTGTTTAGAAACTCTCAACCTCAACGGCAACGCCCTCAGCACCCTCACCCTGGGCCCGCCGGTGCACGCGGCCAAGGAGGACAGAGAAGTCTGTCAGCTCCTGCCCGCTTTGAAAGTACTGGCGGTTGAAAGAAACGGTCTCAACATGGTTCCTGAGGGTAAGTATTTCAAAATCCTTAAGCACATCACCCGAGGGAAGGGGATTTTAGATGTAACTGCATACACCTTACTTTAGAGCAGAACCACCTCATTCAGTTATGTTCATGGCGAGGGAAAGTTTCACCTGAGTGCAAATATATTTAAAAAAAAAATAAAAAAAACCCCTCTAGTCTGTGATCTTTGTAATTATAATCCCCTAGAGCCAGTCAAACAAGAACAAAGATCAACCTCTAAGCAGCAAGGAAGTATTCTTTTTTTCCTTGTTTCATAGGAAGAGAAGTAAAAATATTTAGAATTAAAACACCAGCCTCCAAGTCCCTATTGTAAACCTTATAATTAAGAAAATGATAAAGGATTTCATACTACTACTTTCAGAAGAAAGTAAATACCCTTAAGTTACTCTTAAATAACTTCAATTTTTCACAAGCAAAAAACATTTTGTCAAAAAAAAAAAAAAAAAAAAAAAAAGAAATCCTGCCATCTCTTTGTGTTTTCAGAGAATGACATCTATTAATGGGAGGGAATTAAGTCTTCATTAAGCTTTCTTCCATAAAGGTTTAGGAAATATTTCCTGGTCACTGAATTAGACTCAGCATACTGCAAGCTGTGCCCTCAGAAAGAGATAACTCATGATCCAAAAAGTGCTCAAATAAAGCAAAATCTGTAATGTGAGCAAACCACACATACTTGGTGGTTGAATTTTCCCGACCTCTGATATCATTGTATTCTTGGTCTTGAACTTAATTAAATACTAGGCGGAAAAGAAAGGCTCATCTCAAAGAGAACTGAAATTGTCCATGGTTCTACAAGGTCCATTATTCCCCCTTTTCTGATACCAAATAATCCTCTGGCATGCAGTAAGCTCTTCTGCTTCATATTTTGCTAAGTGTATATGTATGTATCTATAAGGTTCCTTGTGGAAAGTACAGAAACTGCTTATAAAGCATATTGATGAGAAATTGATTGGCAATATTACAATGGATATAGGACATACAGGATGTCATACTGGATCAGAAAGATTACACTTGACTGTAGATGATTCCAGTAATTTCTAGATGTTATAAGCAAATCAAATTGCTGCACTTCATTCTACTATACTCCCAGGTTGTCATCTCCTGTTTAAATAGGTGTCCAGAACTTTACTTTCATTCTCCAAAACACTTCATCAGCCTTCTGTTTTTTAAGCTCCAGTACGGGAGATATGGCAAGAAAGTCGAGCATAAATTCTGAAGCAGGGGTTTTGACCTGGCTGCAACCCATCGGTGCCACCACCGAGGCAGCACTTTGGCACAAATGTAGTTTCAAGCAGGCAACCTTCATGAAGCAACAAGGGAGCACAGAGTGACCCTACGTGATTAAGGGCCCGGAGCATCCACTGTAGGAGGAAAGACTAAGCAACCTGGGCCTGTTTAGTCTGGAGAAGACTGAGAAATCTGATCAACCTATACAAATACCTGAGGGGTGACTGTAGGGAGGATGGGGCCAGGCTCTTCTCCATGGTGGTCAGTGACAGGACGAGGGGTGCAAGTTGAAACACAGGTAGTTCCACCTCCATGTGAGGAAGAACTTTCCTGTGACAGAGCCCTGGCACAGGCTGCCCAGAAGGGCTGTGGAGTCTCCTCTAGAGATGTTCCAAACCCACCTGGATGCCACTCTGTGCCACGTGCTTCGAAATGCCTTTCAGACTCCCTACCTCTAACTTTACAGGAGGAATGAATTACCCTGTCGGGTTATGCACACAGCCCAGAGATAGTTACTAATCAAACCAGAAGAGCAAACGGGAATTCAAAATTTCCTGTAAACCCAGAGGCAAAAACATAAAGAGAACAAGAGACAGAGTGGTGATGCCAAAAATTCAAGTGCCAAACTTCAAATTGGAATTTGCAAGCTAGAATTATAAAGGCTCCCTGCACAGCGTCTTAGAAATATCACAGACTTTCAGACTGGTTGAGGTCGAAAGGGACCTTTAGACATCACCTAGTCCATCCCCCTGCTCCAGCAGGGACACCCAGAGCACGTGGCACAGGGCGGCATCCAGGTGGGTCTGGAAGATCTCCAGAGAAGGAGACTCCACAGCCTCTCTGGGCAGCCTGTGCCAGGGGTTACTCCTAGCTTTCAGAGCAGCCACATCTTCAAGACAAATGCTGTCACTACCAGGAAATGCTGAGAATTAGCCGATACCCTTAACACGTCACAGGCACGCAGCCATAATCAACACAAACAAGTTGTAGCTTTCAGTCAGCTTTACATTGTATGAATATAGTTCAAGGAATTCCACATATGAAAAACACGCATAAAGATGGCAAAGAACGGGAGAAAGTTTAATAGTTTTTGCTTCTCTCCCTTTCTTTTACTATTAACATATTATGATTTTAAAAATGGATTATATTCTGCCCTTTTTCACACTCCTTTCCTATCTCAAATTCTCCAGAGAAGTATGTTCGAGGTACAGAGGCCATGGCCATGTTACTGCTTTCATGGATATATGAATTTTAGAAAGCATGCATTCATCTGTAAATATATTAAAGTGCCTGTTGCTGATGCTATGCAAGTTCTTAAATAGCATAACAGCATTGAATAGAAGAGGCGCATAAATCAAAGCCTTCAGCCACAGGTTGCAATAGAAAATAACTGAAGAAATACTGCACCAAAGCAGTTTTTAAAAGCTGCTTGATGCATTAAAAAAAAAAAAAAAAAAAAGAGTATAAAGTGTAAAACAATTTTGTTTTCCTCAGGACTAGGAATGTTGCAGTCTTTACAAACTGTCCACTTGTCATCCAATTACATACTACAAATTGATGTGAATGATTTTCAAAACTGTTCACAACTGAAGAATATCTACTTACAAGACAACAAGATAACTAAAATTCATCCAGAAGCTTTCAAGGATCTGAACAATTTACAGGTTAGAAACAATTGCAATATTGTTTTACACGTTTTACGTTAATCCTTGTTCAAGATACTAGTTATAAGCTATTTCGCAAAGACATTAGTCTTTTTATAGTTGTACACTAATTATTAAAGTTAGTGATGAAAATAGCCATTATTTGTATAGAACATACATTTGCTTTTAACACAGACATACACACTCTTTTAACTATACAAAACGTATCCTTAAAATGAAAACATGCATCTATGGCACAATCTTCAAAACTGATCCATAGCCAGTAAACATCAACTACAGGAGGGAACTTAATTTTATTTGTAATTTCACCTTGTGCAAGGTATTTTTAGCAAAGGTCTCAACATTGATCTGTCTATCCATGCACCCATCTTAAGGGCCAAACAACAGGCTTTATACCATTTAACACGCACATCAGTGTTACTTTTCCTGCCAGGTTTTGCCAACAAAAATGCATTTACCCTGCAATCTGCTTTCTGGGAAGACAGATAAATTCGCAAAGGAGCTGCTGGTGCCACCATAGCCAAACTATCATTGTTCCTCAGTTGCCTTCATGGCTCTACACTATGCTGCACTGTGCAGCACAGACCTTTTAATATCTTCCGCAGGGAGAGAAGAACAGGATACATACAGAAACATGTGGAAGTGAGTATGGAAGGTGTCTAGGGCAGCCTATCAGTTTTCTATCGGTTGAAAGAGGGTCTCAAGGAGAAAAACATTAAATTTAGGAATACACTTAAATGCTTTTAATCAAATACATGCTTTTAGCTACCCATCTTTCATTCTTCATACAAATATAAATTGTTCATTAGTTGTTTCAGTGCATGTACATATTATATGTATACATAATATACACACATATACGCATCGTCTCATTTTCTCATGTATTAAAGCATTATCCTCCTCTGACACCTACTGAAGGGGATTAAAATATTAATTAGACCATTTGTTCTGATTTTACAATTAAAAAGATAGTTTTGTGCATACAGAGAAGCACAAAAATGATAGCCCTAAACCCCCTAACATGATATCAGAGATCCTTACCACCTTCAGCTCGGTTGAAGCAGGAAAGAATTCCAGGAGCTTTGGAGGAAATGTGGCTGCAGAGGCCGTTTCTAGAGAGCACAGAGCCATGGTGAGGCATAAGGTGTTTTCCTGACTGGAATTTTTTTACATTGCTTCATTAAGAGAAACCTCTGCTGCACCCAAGAGCAGTCATTGAATGATGGGAGCCATGTGACACTCCCAGTCATACAGACAGAAGTATTTTACAATGAGAACACGCTAAATGCAATATAATCCTCATAAAGCTTAGAATAATACTGAAAGTTTAAACAGTTGTATTGCTCTTATTTCTTTAGAAATGTTTGTTACACTAAACAGTTATTGTTGGCAATGCACCAATTCAGATTCCATTCTAAACTTAATTAATTTTGAATGAATTAATTTTGAATGATTTATTTCCAAATAGGTTGTGGATCTTCGTGGAAATGCTCTGACAACACTTCCACCACAGATACTAAACAATTTGAACATATTTCAACTTGGAGAGGATTCATCAAATAATCCCTGCGTATGCAACTGCAATCTAAATACTTTCAAATATTTAATTCATTTTCTTTTTGACTCAATGAGGAAAAGAAGGGGTATTTCACACAATATATCTGCCAACGACTTACAGAAACCTCTTCTGCCTCTTTCAAGTTTTAATTTAAACTGCAATGACAGTGTTTCATTTAAAACAACTGTAATACCAACAGGAAAGACATTTGTGCTAAACTGCAACTTGTATAACACAAGGGGTAGGTAAAACACACTCTATTCACATACTGCTAAAATGTAAATACCCCTAAAGGAAATTGGTTCAAAAAGAACTGAGAAACAATCTAAGAAGGCAGATTATTTACTTAGAAAGTATTATATCAGTTAGAACATTGGAAAGTCAGTTTTCCCCAGAATATCTTAAATTTAGTCTCCTGGTAAGATTTTTTTTTTCCTAGTAAGCAATGCTAATATATAATTACAAATATAGAAATTTAAACAAATGTTTAAAGTAATTAATGTTTGGATACAGGAGACAATTAAGCATTTTTTCTTACTACTGTGATTAATAGCCATGGAGCAGTTATATTGAGGCAGGTAGAAAAATGAGAAAGGATGCAACAGTGCTTTTAATAGTTATAACAAAACAGAATGAAAAATTATTATTAGCATGTGAAAGGCAAAAGAATCTATTTTTTTTTCTACAGAATTAGAGCCACTGAAGGCTGCAGCACAGTTCAGTCAGTAAACAAACTGTGCATATGTAATTCATAGGGAGAACTTGAAGTGCAAATGACAATTTCCACAAAGCCAGGAAGAAGCGAAAGGAGATGCATCTGCCACAAGCCATAAGCCCAAACTGTTAACGCTCTAACAGCACTCAGAGGCAAGAGGCCTGTCCATGTGGAATGCTTTAGCCACAAGCGGAAGTACCTAGGGTGGATCAATATGCCACCTGCTTTATATCTTTTCTAGGAAAGTCAAAGAGAAAGAAAAACAACACCAAAAAAAACCTACAATAGCTGAAGTAGCACAACACTGCTTTGCATCGTGCTGCATTTTCTGTGCAGAGCAAAAGAAATGATTATCAAACATGTGGCTTAATAGCTAGTTATTATGCACGTTAGATGTATCAAAGATGTTCATAGATTACCTTTATAGAAATAAACTGCCCCTCAATCTTACTATTTTCTTCTTTTAAAGTAGATTTAATTCATGTTTTCTTTTATTTCAGGTAATGGGGTCTTTTGGTGGACACCTATTGGCAGAATTTTAAGAGATACTAGTCTTCCTCACATGACACTGGATAAAATGAGTAATTCAGTAACACACAATGCTGACAGAACTGTTGCAGGATTTTATATGTGTACTTTTAATACAACAAGACAGAAATATCTCATCTACAACATACAGCTAAAGGAAAACCTTTCAACACCTTTGGTTAGAAAAACCCGGGCTATTAACACCATTTTTAGACAAGGAACAATGAGGCAAGACCTTGTACTGGCCATCTGCCTCTCAGTGTTCATTACATTTGTGTTTGCTTTTTGCCTGGGTGCCTTTGCCAGGCCCTACCTTGGGAAGGTGTGGAGACTCATGCGCAGAAACAAAAATTCACCTTCGGAACACATTTATTCTAATGAAGCTTTTTCAAACGAAGCTCTGGGCAGAGAGTGTACTGCAAGCATTCCAACAAATACACAGAGTAATTTGTTAATCTGTGATGAAAATTCTTTGAAAAGCATGCACGTATTTCCTACAGAAACCTCTAGCTTGTATGAAGGTGTCATTTGTAGTAATATACATGCACCCAGTACTGGGGAAGAGTGCCAGAAGCAATGCAGTAACCAGATCAAAGCAAAGCAAAAATCAATGTTTTCAAACAGCAAAGCAACTACTATCAGCACTGAACATTATATAAATGTTGATCCCAATGCACAGTCTTCTGTAGGGATGTACTATAGAAACAGTAAGGAAGTAACACCACAGAAACAAAAAAAACAGGACATTTCATTACATGAAGATTCAAAAGATGGAAACAGTGAAGATTTGGAGAAAAGCAGCTTCCCTCCCACACCTGGCAGCAAGATAACTAATGAATCTCATTGGCTTCAGTCTGAAAATACAGAGGCTACAGCAGATTTTATGGAACTTAAAGAAGTGATTTACGATAACGAGCCGCTAAGCACTTTAGTAGTTCTACCCAGAACACAAAATTGCAGTGAAGAGCTTGGCGTAAATGATAAAAAGGGTAAAATCCGTGATGCAGGAGATTTTATTTTACCAAATAGTTGCCATAAATATATAAATCGTGAGTATTTAAGTGCCTACCCAGCAAGTGACAATTCTCTCACAGAATATTCCAAACAAGCAGGTACTGCTGGACAAGATGATTTGGCAGACATATTTGGCGACAGTTCTTCAGACGAAGGGGTTCCATTTACCATGAGTGACTGTAGCTCCTCATCAGATTTTGAGCTGGGAGAACCTCCAAGCAACAAGCTCCCAGGCTGTCAGTCAGCTCTAGGGAAAGCTGATGAAAACACGGAAGCAGACAGGTCCCCAACAGCGCCTGGGACTCCAAGCCTGGCTGCTGAACATCAGCACGCTGGAAAAGATGAGAACACGGATGATGACGATTCTGAAACCACTGCTAGTTATGGATCAGACACCACTGCGTCTCAAACAGAATCACCTTACACTGACAACAGTAGTGATCACGGAACTGAGTCCGATTCCAACACCATCACTTTCTCTTGTCAAAAAGTTCCTGATATGTTTAAGAATTCTACCCATCCAGAGTCAACGATTCAAAACTCTATTTCTCACTGTACACACAAACAAAATACAAGTTCTAATGATATGTTAGCTTCATCAAAACCTTCTCCCATGTATGCCTCACACACAGAGGATACTCCTGCCAAAGAGGCTAGTCTGTCACTGCCTCAGTTTTCCACTCCAGCTCAGCGCTTTCAGAAGTTCAGGCCCACTGAACAGGAGGAAAAGGCAGCAGAGATCAGTGCAGAGAGCACAGAGAGGAGTTCCTCTGAAGAGGATAACAATGAAGAGGATATTGCACTAAGAAGAAACATGAGTACATCTGAAAAGGATCATTTTACACTTGTTCCAAATGGTTTTGGTTACAATCAGGTTGTTAGAAAGATGGTACTACTGTCTTCCAACACAGCTATCAGTGAACCAGCTCCTCAATCTCAGCCTCAAAGCACAAGTGAAGAACACATTACGGTTACTACCGAGAGAGAAGACTCCTTACCCCAGAGGAAACAAGTGAAAATACCTAATACACAGAACACGCAAAAAGGCTTTAACAGAAGTGAACACGATGAGTACCCAGAAGTGCAGGATAGCATTGGTTGTAACCTGCCTGAAGAAATGCAGTCCTGCAATGTTACAGCAGATTCACATCATCCCAACTATTCTGCCAAAACACAATCAGGTTTCAGCACAGAAAATTATTTCCAATTGGATCAGAGTAAGGAAAATGCATATTCCTCACCACTCCCACAAAGATCTTTCAGTGAAAATATACAATACAGTTTAGGGTCATTCCCACAGACTAAAGAAAACACAGCCTCCAAGAAGACTGATTCCAGTGATACAGAGGACGACGCTACTTCAACAGTACTAGAAAATTATCCTACAACAGTTGTCAATCTACAAAATTCTAGTGAAAAGCTCAATCAAAAAAATAAGACCAATGTAAATCAGGGTCAGTTTTTTGTTAAAAAGAAACGAGCCTTTGATGGATTTGCCAATGTTTTGCAAAGCAGAACAAACTTCAGTGAGGTATAAAAATGCAAAAACCCCTAAGACTCCCACAATGATGATGTTAAAGATACAAAGATGTTTGGATCTCAAAATTAAGTTCTATAGTCCCTGGTAAGTGCTAAATACTTTGTTCTTCTTTTGTTTTTGTTCCCACCTAGTACAATAATCTGCCTTTAGCTTCAGAAAAAGAAGTTATGGAACTTCAGTATTTAACTGCCTGCTATACTCCGGATTCATCTAGTTTAGGCATCCAACTTAGAAACACATAGCATAAAGCCAAAGGATAATTCACATAAGCCAGAAACCATGGATTTGTATTCAGAATGGTACTTGTAACAAAACAAACAAACAAACAAACAAACAAAAATCTGTGGGACACTCAGAGTGAGTAAACTATATATAATTGTAAAATTATTATAACAATGCTAAGTTTATTATATGCTACTTTTTTGTTGGTGGTGAGGTATTAATTTTCCTTGAAAATAGTCTTTGATATGCACTCTTATTTCTCTGTGTCCAAAATAAATGAAACACTGCTCAATAGTTATCACTATTGTCTCATTTTTCCTATGGGAATCACTCCTATGAAGTCATATGGTATGCATGACTACCTTCTGCTCTTGAAACAAATTTGTGGTAAGTTTCCAAATTCCCAGTTTCATGTAAATACATAAACAAGATGAAATCTTCAAGAAACTTAAGGGCAGAGTGTGACAAAGTAGGAAAACACAGAAAGATATTACAAATGCTGTAATTCTTCAGACCTACTTTCCTTGATCTCAAAGGCAATGACAGAAATCACAGAAAAGCTGCCTCACTGGTACCAGTCCTGATGCCCCTTTCTGAAAGAATTTACAACATTTAGCCAATTGTAATTGAACTATGCCAGCTTCCATCTCAACTAATTCACAAATCCCTTTGTGCTTTGGGAAACAGAAAACTATAGTGTAAAGGTCAACCCACAGCTTTAGTATCCCAAAGAGGGAGAAGAGATTGCTGCACCTAAGGGGTGACTGAAAACAGATCAATCTGAAGTCACCGAACGCTCATCTTCCACTCCAGGAGCCGCGGAGTATGGCAGTGGGAGCAAGAAGGCTCCCAGCAAACAGGGAACACTAGATACTGGATAAACTAATGGTCTAGAAGGCAAAGCAAGCCCAAGCAGTGTTCACTTGCAGTACTTTTAAGTCACTAGAAATTAAAACTTTGAACTCATTATTGAAAGCAGAGCCCGTACATAGAGGAAGATGGGCAGAGTGGGTGCATTCATGTAACCAAACAGAAAAAAGCTGCCAACTGTTTTCTGTGCCTTAGCTAATAATGTTGAGAGTTTTGTGCAGACCAAAGCAACAAACTGCTCAGATCAGTGCCTCCGACCACGATCCTCTTTTTAACATATCTATTTTTCTTCCTTTTTTTTTTTTTTTTTAATAAAGAACGCTGCTTCAGAGCTGATGCCACCTAGTAGCTCGACAGCTTTCATCATCTTAGAAAGGTTACTCTACTGTCCAGCCCAGGTTCAGCTACTCAGAGAACGCTTTCAGTTATACACAGGTAGAACAACAGAGGGTTGTCCTGCCACTCAAAGAGCTTTGTTAAAAAAAAAACACAACAAATTTACCAAAAAACTCTTTAATAACAGGGATGCATTTTAACTCCACTAGAAGAGGAGCAGGTCTAATATCTCAGCACATTTTGAAAGCATTTTTAAAGAGAAAGCAGGGGGAGACCAAAGCATGCTGACAGAACCTAATAGCCCATTAGTGTCACAGATCAGAAATTCAAAAAATAAAATATGTTGAAATAAAATTACAATGCAAGCAAAAGTACCTTCAGGGTATCAGTGCTGACAATATTTCTATATTTTGAAAAATATATTTCTTTAGTCTCTCATCTTTCTTTTGAATAACTTAATTCACATAATTCACATGGAAATTATTACCATGTTATATATTTCTAGAGGCAAGCAGTCATCTGCGCCTTCTGATATATGTGCGTGCACACACACATGTAAATTTATATATAAAATATACATTTTTAATTAACATGACTGATTTTCTCATAGTCTCTAATATGGCATTTTCAGGTAAGTGCTATATGGATTTGATTTGGGCCACTATGGGACTTGCCCATTAGTCCTTGGGAAGACCTTTGTTGTTTTTGCTCCAGTACTCAATGGTATCTGAGCTGATAGGGAAGTTGCTAAAAGCACAGTACCAGCTTCCCTCCTTCTATAGTCCTAGTCCAGTCCTTAGTTCAGGAAACAGGTGAATTCATCTCTTGAGGAAACTGGTAATTTGCCATCAAATTGTGCAACAGTTTAGAGGTTTGATTTTGATTTGTTTTTCAAACCCAGGAAAAAGAATCATACAACTAATTGTCCAGAATTCTTCATTCAGACTGAGTAGACAAGAACTAGAGGACACAATACTCAAATCTGCTAAATCATAGCACTGTCACAAATGTTAAATCAAAGATACAGCAACTGTAAAATAAAAAGGTCTTTCTCCAACACAACTTATTCCTTGTTTGTATGCACCTGTAAACAGCATATCCCTTTCCACTCTAATTTCTCTCCCCTAATCCCCACATAGCCTCAATATTCACGTAATACCTTAGCCTCTGCTGAATGCTAAGGCTGCTACTCTGTAGCACCAAGACAATCACCTTGTAATACAGAAACTACCATATTATTCGAGGCCGTCTAGAAGCAGAGAACTGGGCACAAGTTTCAGACCGATTCCTCACAAGAACAGCTACATAACTGTTAAGAGCCGGAACAGTAAAACAGAGGAATTAATTCCCCACCACCACTCCTCTTAACATTCATAAGCAGCTTTCAGTAAAGCACACTGCACACAGAAGAGAACTGCAATTAAAACACCTTTAAAAAGACAACACATCAAAGCAATTGAAAATTGTTCTTTATGGCACAACTGAGTTTTCAGACACTGCTTTGGAATAACTCTCCGGGTTCAACTTTTGGCTGAATTAGCTGCTAAGAAGTTAAGATATCAATGTGTAAGTTAATTTCATGCACAGTGAAATAAAGAACGTATTTGAGTAACTCTGCCAACTAAAAAATAGCAATATTTTGTCATTTGCTTCTGCTACTGTTCAATACACTTTTAAAATAATATTGGAAAATTATCTTTTTTCAACCACCATGGACTTCAGCAGAAATATGTATAGTACATAACTTCTAAGATGCAATGAATTTTTATGACAGAAAGTTACATAAAAATGTGTATTTTATTGTATCCACTGAGACGGAATTTTGCTCCTTATGTTTTTTTTTAATATGACGAAGTGTTTCACTCTACTGTCAAAATATATTGATGTACTGACTGAAACTTACTTTCACATATCTTGCGCTAGTCTTTTGCCACTTATCATTCCCAACACTCTTATTATCGTACATTCACTCAAATTCAAATAACCAATTTCTTCTTCATGTTCATTCCTGGTGTCATTACCAATTGTTTCTGGAAATAAGACAAAACCTTTTATATTTTCGGTCACTGCCAAACAACAGCGTGATTTAGACATTCCTGTTCTTTCTGATCCTCTTAGTTCTCCAAGTGCTGCAGTACCCAACAGCTACACAGTCTCCCTACTCACTGATCTCTTCCATCCATTGTCATTTTTCTTTATGTTTCAGCTGATAACAATTCAGCTGTATTTTGTTAGTCCTGGAAACTACTCATTTAGTTAATTCAGTTGCAGAGAATTTTCAAAAAGTACCTACACCATTCAAAAGCAGCTGCAAATATATTGGAACAAATATACATTATAGAGACACATACACAACCCGTATAGCACTTGCACTTGCAGAGAGGTACAACTGCATTTGCTCGAGAGAAACTGAACTCCAGACAGCAAAACTCTTGTTTAGATAAGGCTCTAGCTACTATCACAGTTGATAGTGGATAAACAGTTTGTACCACAGAATAGGCTTCCTAAGAAGTAGGCTGAGCAAGCATAAGCTGTATTGCACTCTTCGGTGAAGATCAAAGGTGTAGCTGGCAGGGGGCTAGTCAAAGTCTTGATGTACTCTTCTTGCAAGACAACAAAATGCTGAGCTAAAGGCTGGAAACAACATAGTTGCACTGAATTGGTTTAAAAAAAAAAAAAAAAAAAAAAACACTAAAATCTTAAGAACAGATTGAGAACTTCAGGTACGCTAATGAGAGTATAAGAAAGTTCATACTTTCAATCACATTTCTGATATTTTGATAATTATCAGGTTGCATATTCTAGGCACAAAGCATGCCAGCCTTTCCAAAGTATGCTGACAATTGGTTCATAAATAACTCTTGAATATCAAGCTATTCACACTTAATCTACACATAATTAACATTATAATCCATCTGGGGACTAATATGAATGCTCTTGTGTAGAGAAGACCAACCCATGACTAACATAAGCGACACCTACATTCCAAGAACTGCTGAAGGCCATCCCAGACCCCATCAGCAACAAACATGAGGCAGGACTGCGTCTCTGGAACAGACAGTGCAACAGCCTGGGTGGAAAGCCCTCGAGCCAGCCGCCCAAATAGCAGAAAGGGGGAAGGAAAAAAAAAAAAAAAAAAAAAAAAAAAAAAAAAAAAAAAAAAAAAACCACTGCTTAAACTTTTTTTTTTTTTTTTAAACTCTTTGTGATGTTTTATTTTTTTCAACTTAAAAATCTGCAACTTTGAAAACAGTGTTAAGTAGTAAGAGCAGCTAATAACTAATAGCTCCTTTGAAGTTGTGAACATAAAACTGTGAAAATATTATAGGCATTGAGATTGTAACTTTCAGTCATACTGCTGGCAGCTTTCCTACTGCTCTTTTTAGATGCAACTACTACTGCTTCATAAAGGTAAACCAAATAGCCCATTACATGTCATATAATTGAAAGAAATTCTGTTAAAAAGAAAGAGAAGGATTTGAGGTCACAAATAGCCCAAAGCAAAATATCACCACATCATGCTTTAAGAGATGAACATGTTATGAAGATTCTTGCTGTAAAATCCCATCTGAAGATACATTCCTGGTGAAATTGACTCTACATTTAAAAAAGCTCTTGTACACGTTTCGGACACACACACACTGTATTTAAAACATGGCCATTTCCAACAAAGTTTTAAATACTCATTTGCCCTAGTATTAGCAATCCAAAGACTGCATATTTTCTAAACTTTGTAGCACAAGTTCTCTGCTACTAGAGTAATATTTAGTCTGCCCTTGTCAAAATCCAACATATTTCAGGAACAAAAAACGTGGATTATGCAGGCGCTTCCTATATGGGTATTTTAAGCCAAAAGAAAACAAAAAACAAAAACAACAAAAAAAACAAACTTGCTAGCTTATATGGCAATTCTCACTGACCTATGAGGTATATTCACACGACAGAATTTTTAAGGCATGAACCACAGAAAGATCTAAAGTCAGTTTCAGAAAACATCACAAATACTTTTTATTTGTGAGATATCACTTTACAGCAACACCAGCAAAAATTCCCAGAATGAACTCATGATGAATTACGTTGGGTGGCATAACAGTATTTTAGTCAGGTTGTGAGCCACAGGAGTTTAATACACGTTATGTTTATAACATGCAAATAACTAAGACACAGCACTCACAGGTACAGGCCAACTGCTATTCCCTCAACAGCAGTCTCAGTAGAAACTATTTTGTGACAATACAGAAACACACACACACAGAGAAGACAAAGAGAATGTCTTCCCCCCCACCTCCCCCCAAAAAACACTCACATTTTGGTCTCAGTTACCGACAACCAGCCACTCAGTGGATGGATCCTACACACTTTTACCACAATAAAAAAAGATAAAATGTAAGGCCTACAGAGGTATCTTAGAAGTTATAATTAAAACCAGGGCACAAGCTAACCTTTAAAGCTGTCTACAAATTCTAGAAGCATTTAACAATTTGTTAGACTTGTAACCAGGGGTCAACAGAAATCTTGAAAAAATTTTAACAAAACTCAAGTCTGTTTCTTGCCCTCCAAGAAACATATTTGGTGAATGTTAAGTAAGCAGCAATGAGCTAAAGTTCACTTGGATTGTGCAAACATATCTGTCATGAAATAAAATGTCTGTATTTGTAATACAATGGGAGAAGCCTCCAGTCCCATACAAATGTTAAAAAGAGGCCACACAAAGGTGATCCAAACATTTATTGTAGTTTAAAGATAACCTTAATATAAGTTCTTACTGGAAATCCAAGTAGTACATAAAGCATTCCAATAAATTCCATCTTTCTCAAACGGCCTTCCTTGTGGAGAGGTGGCAAAGGAAGGAGTGGGAGGAAAACAGTAACAGTACTAAATTAACATTTTAAAATATTTTATGCTATTTTGCAGTAAAGGGAAATATATGCAAACTTTATTTATGGAATGTTTCTGTAATTAATGTTTCTTATTCATATTCTATTAATAAAGAATTCTAAATGTCTGTCATTTATCAATTTAAAGCATCCACTACTGCAGCATCTAGATGTTATTTTTCTTTTACTGTCTTTGCACCTTAAAAATATCCTAAATATCAAGCTTGAATTACACATAGGCCATTACATTTCTACTGTAAAGACAGATATTTTACACATGAAATAACAGCATAAACTAATATCTTTTCTGTCACAATGACCTTTCAGTATCCTGTTCAGGTACGAATATTCTGTGTATCAACTTTTTAAAAGAAAAGCAAAAACAGAGCAACTATTTGACGACATAGCAAAGAAGCAAAAGAGAAAATATCAAACTTGTCTTAAATATAAGGTAAAATAAGTAGCTTCAGTAAGTGGGCACAATGGAAAAAGGAGAGAGAATTTCTCTCCAAAATACAAGAATACAAGGTCAGGTCCCTCTGCTTGTCTGCAGATAAAACACGAAAGGACAGATAATGTATGAAAACTTCAGCTGTGACAGTCAACTCATTTTGATCATTATAAATTTCAGTAAATACATCAATTACATGTAACTGAAGATGCATGTGTTAAACCTGCTGAAGAGCACAGATTCATCTTGCTTACACCTGGAAGAGAACATCTGCAGTATCCATCTGATCCATGTTCAAACACATTATTCTTTGCTCTCATTCCCAATTCATTACACATAAGAAATATTGAAGAGTATGTTAATCTGCACCATAGGATTTTTTTTTTTTTAATTTTGTATTCTGCTAAACATTTACAAAAATGGGGAAAAGAATATGTTTGAACTCTGCAGATTTCTGTTGACTCTGTTACATGAAAAATTAAGATTAAAAGTGTCTTTGGCTCTTGTTTCCATTACTGGAAGCCAAATTATTTGTTACATATAAAACTTCATAGGTAACTAGCCTTGTATTTTAGTAGTATTCATACCAATTTGTGCTAAGCCATTTTGTAGAGTTATTAACTGAACATACAAGAACACTTGCGGTATTTCACTTACTATTTTAGTAACTACAATTCAGCTTAATGTTACATGTTATATATTGCTTCTAAGTTTATTCTTTTAAGAACTAAACCAACAGCTCCATCTTTTTTTCACTAAATTATGCTACAGTAATATACACATTTACACTCAAAAACTAAACTAGTGTTTTAGTAAACACTAATTGTAAACATTAAATACCACACTCCATTGAATTCAAATATTGTGCAAATTGGCATCAAGTATTAATGTTAAGGGATTCAGTACGAAAAAGCAATGATCATGTACGTTTTATCACGATTAAAGAATGCTACTTATTTAGGTTGTAGAGATTCAAACACAACTCTCAGAAAGAAACGATAGGAAGGCAGTATTCAGGAAAGCAGTATTTTCTTAACAGCACAGAACTTCAGATTTTAAATAGGCAAATGTATATTTAAGCAAACACACAAGCACACACAACTTTCTTTGGCAGCTAAATTTGAAAAAGGAAGAAAGGAGAGGGAAAAAAAGGAGGAAAAAGTGAATATAAATTGACCAGCAGTAGCAAAGGAATTGCATCCTCTCGGTCCTGGGAAGCAAGCTACTGTGCTTGTGATAAGGCAGGCTTAATCCTGTAAGTAGTCAAGTCAGTGACGGCTCCCGACTTCAGGGATGCAGAACAGGGCCTTCAATGCAACTGAAAACTTCACATTCAACCTAAAATGCTTCCTCCCAATCTGCCTTTCAGTTGCATTCTGAACAAAACCCAAAATTGCCAATACCTTTAAAAATATTGCTACAGAAAAGCAGTAATATTCTTTAGTCCAAAATATCCATTGGCCCCTTTTTGTTAAGTGTTCCATGAAATGACGTGGAACATTTCATAAATCCTCAGGGATTGAAGTTCAATAGCACCAGGTACTTCAAGAACCTAAAAATATCAACAGTATTATTTAATAACGACGGGCAAGGCAAATCCAACACGACAGAAATACAGAACTTACACCTTTCTGGTCACTCGTTTTCCCCAAATAACCACTAAAACTGTCCTAAACAAACAAATGTATGAAACAAGAAGTGGTCCCTACTAAACGTACTGTCATTTAATGCTGGTGTTTAATGTGCCCAAAGCTTGCAACAGACATTCTGCTAGGAAATTCCAATCCCCAGCCTGAAAGGGAAAGTAACGTTTTGACTACTTGATATAGTATTTTTAATTACTTAGAACCCAAGTTATAGATCATGGGAAAGACCAACATTACAAAGACAGATCCACACCTACATTAAACATAGGTGGAGAAGAGCAGACTTCATTCCCCCCAACCACTGATTTTTGATAAAACTTTTAATTTCACTAGATCACAAAGTAGTCCAAACACTCAGTACACCAAAGTTTAAAAGAAATATGCCAAAGGGAATTTACGAAAGTCTAAAATCAATTTTTAAAAGGTACTTTAATTTCTTCACTTGTACCTGTAATGAAACTACTGCAGTTTTAACATTAAAAAGTCAGTACTTTCTTCTTCAAATAGAAATCATCTGTGGCATGTTACAGTGTTTATTTTTATATATATATATATATATTTTTTTTTTTCCTTTTAAGACACTGATGTTTCATTTCTATTAAGCAAAAGGTCATGCTTGGTGAATTCCCCTGAAGAAAGTCACAGCATTTCTTCTCACCTCAGAAATTGGCATCTCAAACAGTAACATTAAAACTGACAATAGTTCTTCATGGTAACTCTGTCCAAGCAATCTGTTCATCTCATTTTCAGAAAGGCTACATTTGAGACCAAAATAAAAAATAACTAAAGTTTCAATGAACATGTAAGTGATTAGAAATATGCCACAAAATTATTTTTACAATACATTTCTGCTGAAATAATCCCTAGGTGAAGCTTTTTTTTATACACATATACAAAATTTAGACAGCAATATACACATAATCACAGTGAAGACGCTGGCAAGTTCACTATTTTGTAGTGTAAATACAGAATGCAAAGCAGCCTTCAAAGAGAACAATGCTACACAGCAAGCAGAGCTGGCTTGTTAAATAGCAAACACCGAAAGTACCCTGCAAGAGGGATGCGGTGCAAGAGAAGCAGCATGCACTTTCATACAAACAGCAGTTTATGGCTAATGGTTGACATAACTGTGGTAACAGTGACTCTTGAGTGGCTGTGCATAGTTCAACTCCTATGTCATCTGTTTTCCTTTATACCATTCCACAAACTCATCCAACAACACTGGCCCTGCAGAGAGATCAAATAACTGTATTTTACAAAATTTTGTCAGAGGACACAGAATGACTGAACTCAGAAGTAAATTATTTTAAAATACCAACATATAGTGGTACTTACAGGCTCCATCTTCATCGTAATTACTGAGGTCAAGGTTAATGGTTCTGCTAAATTCAAGCACGTTACACCACTGGTCCTTATTGATAACTTTGTATTTTGATTGCTGCTTAAGGCAAGAAACATATATTACTAAAATGTGCTTTTACTCCCTCAGATTTGCAAACATTCTTACAGAAAGTTAAGATTTGTGTTGAATTATGACTTTAAAGTCAAACAGGAAGTAAATAAACCACTAAGTAGTCGAATTAGTGTTGAGTATTTCCTGTTTCTAGATAAGATTTTTCCTAGTAAAGAAGTATATATTAAATAATAGTCTGTAGGCAATTCCAAGGATATTCTATAAATTTCTTCTGTATTAACTAAATATTAGCAGCAGAGGGATTTTGTGAACAGGAAGGGAAGACAGCAGGTGCAAGTGCAACTAAGTATAATCTAAATCGGGATAAATTTTTGATATAAGCACCAATTCTTAGTTGTTTACTGCATATTTCATTACAATAAAATATCAGAGAAGAGAGACAAAAATACAATTCCCTTTCAAATTTCATACCTCTAGAAACTGGTGAAATACTGGAAAGAGAGACCATGTTTTTCCTAAAAGAAGCCCCAACATACACTTGGCAGTATTGATATCAAGGCTGCGCTGGTCCTTTTCCTGTACAGAAAAAAAAAAAAAAAACAGTTTAAAAAAGATGAAAAGAAGAAAGAAAGAAAATCCACGATCTCAGTGTTTTTCATTTCCTCCAGTAGCCAGACTACAGTTTACTCATTCACAAAACACATTAATAATAACACTATTGAATACATTTCTGTTTTTTTAATTAGAACACAACTTCCTAGTAAAATATTAAACTTTTCCTTATGGCTAATGACTTGCTACAGAGAAAGGTTGCTCTCTACAGCAAAGACAGTTGAGAAAAATCTATCAAGGAATGCTTTTAATGTTCAGCACCAGCACAGGGTGACACCCTGAAGTCCCTGATGATTTAAATTATGTATGCTGCATGAAACAAATCTAGGTGACACTTGCTTTTTCTGACAAACTAACTCTAAAATACCAAATCATAGCAGACACTTAAATTACCTCTTAAAACTTAGGAAGTTTAGGACAGTGGTTTTTGCCATTGAGCGCTTTCCCAAAATGATTATCAGTAGTGTGGAAATTAGACAATCTTCTGAATCAAAACCAAAATCGCTCCTGTTCAGCGTTCACTTTCATTATTCTGTTTAACACGATGTACATTTTCTTCTGCCACATCTGAAGAGCTATATTAATGTTTGTTAGCATTCATTTCCTCTTTTACAGTATGCCATTCTCCTATAGACTGACCCTCATCCTATAGTATTCTAAATTCAATAATTCTGTTACTCTAATTTCAAACTTTCTCTGGTTGATATAGCCTTGACTTGCAGTTCTGAAGTTTTTTATTTATTTCTCCTCCCTCCTCTTTCAGAAGATTCACATCCCAACGTTCAGTTTCCTTCTCAACAGCAAGGTATGTTGTGTCCATTTGTTTATCATCTCTTGAAAACACTCCATCCACTCACCTTAAGTCTTTTTATTTCTTTGACAGTCACTCTGCTGCCAAAATTTCATAATAGTTTAAAAAAAAAAAATCAATTTGAAATATTTCATCAGTACTTTCAACTTCTTTGGCAATGTTGTTATTTCAGCATTTTACTTCCAGAAAAACTTGAATACTTTTTTATACAGCAAAGAAAAATTGAGGAACTGAGAGAGGTTTGTTTCTCTCGCAGTAGGTGCATGCATGCTGTCATATCCAGACTGTAGATTTTCTGAGTTAGAAGGGGACCTACTGAGAATCTCTGCATCCTGACAAGCCAAAAGCACTTGTATCACAAAATTTCAATTTCTTATGCGAGACTAAACTGTCATCATAGTTAGCAGATCAATCAACTTCTGTCATTTTTTCTTAAAACGTTACCTTTTTGCTGTCAGTTTTCCTGGTGCTTCAAAACTGGATCTTCAGTTTTGCCAAATAAACTGTGATCATTTTTTAAAAAATCCTCTGTCATCCATCATGTAGGGAAGGAGAATGTCCAAATTTCTTGTCAATATTCATGCTTAATTCAGGAAATTCAATTTTTTTTTATGACTCCTTTTGGGCAGGAGTAGCCTTATGTATATTGCAGTTTCTAATACCAGGTAGAAATTTAGCAATTCATATTTTATACCAAAAAGATTAATAACAGGATACCATATATCTTCCTATAGTTTTCTAAAAAAGTATTTATGCAATAGCCAGCTTTTAACATTTAAATTAATTCATTTTTATTACTTGCAGAACTGTCTGAAATATCTTCCAGGTTTAAATATGTTTGTACTTACGAGATCCAAACAGTCAGAGAAAAAGCAGGGAGCAAAAAAGGCAATGGAAGCAAATGGTCAAGCTCCAGTATGTAACAGAATAAAGTCCAACCAATTTTCTCAAAGTCATAAAAGAGCTTGAAGCAAAGAGGCAGTAAAACACGTCCTCTGCACAAAATCCAAAACACTAACGCACTAACCATTAAGCATCCCTTGTATTTTTTATGTTTTGTATATACTTAAGAAAAACTTGTCCATCTGTTAGAAGCAATCTTGAGTCGTATCTTGGGAAGAGAAATAGTATATGGTCTCTATTATTTACAAAAATAAAGTTCTATTTATAGCCTTCCACATACTCACCCGTGCAAAGTCAAATGCGTATCTATAAATAAGTTTAAAATTGGTAGGCTCATTTAATAAAGATCTTAAGTAATCCAAAGAATTTCTCAGTTTTTCTGTGGTATCACATCTACAAGAAAAACAAAGCAGAGATTTTATAGTCCACCTTCTTATATTTGTGACTGATGCTTTCACAAAAAAAATCTTTAACGTATTCACATTCCCACAAATTTGTGTTCATACAAAATGCAAGACATTTATGAGTTTGTCTATGTAAGATGCCTTACATAGATAGGTGTGAAATGAACTTAGATAAGCTAGCAAAAGCTTATGTTTGTAGACTGATAAAAATTTGTTTGGACAGATTAGCCAAGAGCTTATCTATACAAGTCAGGCAGTCAGCAGAGCGCAGAAGTGCAACTACACTTCTTTAGTTTTACTGATAAAGTTTCCTACACAGTTTTAATGAATCTGCTCTGGAAGGTGAGTTAAAATATAGTCCTTCCCTAGCTCTTTATCAAGTTGTAATTATACAACTACACTTAAATTAATTATCTCATGATGATGAGTCTCAAATGAAAAAAACAATTCTTAAAAAGAACACAAAAATGTGTGGTCACAGAAATACACAAAAAGTGTATTATGTACCATTTTAAACTGCACATATGCTAATAACACACCAATATTTAGTATTTATGCAATGACCCCAAAGTTTAGGAAGTTAAATACATAGGTCCAATTCAACAGAGATAGATGTCTCATTCCTTGAGAATTAGCAGCATCAAACCTCTTGACATTTGTTTCTTCAAGACTGCAAACATTTTAAGCCAACTGTATTTAACAGGTAGCTTTAAGGATAAAGTTACCTCCAAGCGAGCCACATCCCGTAAACAGGAGCAAAAACAGACAGCTGCTACTCTAAAGCAGAGCGCTCTGCCTCAAGTTTTATGTTTAAAAAAAGGACAATAAAAAAACTATAGCAGAGTTGGAGTTTTTTTTTTTTTTTTTTTTTTTCCAGAACACTTACTGTAGTGATGTCATTCCTTTCAACCATTCCTGTAATGTAAAGTAACCCATGTTTTGTGCATCCAGCTTCCATGCTAATACAAGCATAACTACCTGTTTAAAAGGTGGGGGGGGAAATCAGGACTGAATAGAATTAATCAAAAAAAAGCAAACAAAACCCACATATTTTTCAAATAGTTACTATTTAGTAGGCAAAAATACCTTAATTGCATAATACATGAGGATGCTCAGATTATTCCTACTGAGAAGTTAAGTCATCTAAATATGACTATATGACTTGTCTATAAAATATTAATGCTCATCTCCTCTCCCACCACTCCCGCCCGCCTTCCACATGGCTGTCTCTTCAGTCACTCATATGCAGGTGCAGTTGGATCCAACAGCAACAGTTAAGACCCTTTTAGAGAGAAAATTGAGAAAAAAAAACACTATTTCCTTATAATATTTTTATCCTCATGGACTCTGTTGTAGTATCAATGCTTTTAATTTTACGAAAAGACACTAACTTTTAACTCAGTTTTTAAGCAACTTACAGGTGTCTTCACATAGCTGTACATTTAGATTAATAACATATAGTCCTTCATAAAGTAAAATCAAGGACAGTAATGATTCAGGACAGCAAAGCTTATATTTGAAACACTGGAATGCTTCAGAAACCTTACCACCTATTTGAAGCAATAGAGCATAAAACACCAGCGCAATCCTAACTACTGCAATTCTCACACATAATCTGATGCAAAGAAAGCAACAGTGCAAAAAGACAGAGCCAATACATATCCACATTGACAGTAACCACCACCTCTTCTTCAAATGAACATGCACAGAAAGTCATTGTGGGCATCCAGTGAGCAGCAGAGCCGTGAGGACATATAAGCAAAAGCTGAAGAAAAGGTTTCCAGAACAAATCACAAAAAGCAAGTTGCTTCTGAAATTTGTCAAATTCTTTCCCAGACTAGCAACAGTGCACCCTACGAGGCTGGTGAAATCTAATCGCTCTGAAGTCGACGATGATCCCACCTGAACTCAGTTATGCCTGAGTACTGTCACCCTATATAATCTCACAATCTGAACATGCATCATAAATTAAGTAGATACCACATGGATGAACAACAATATCAAAATTACTTAAAACTGTAAAACAAAGGCTAATTCATAAATATTTCTATCCAAAAAATAAATGCTTTATCCTCAAAAGAAATTTAGATATCCTTTCCACAGCTCACATACAAAGCTGAGGCAAGTTAATATTTGGAAAAGAGGTATTAGAGATTAGTATTACATTCATGAATTTAAGATATCACTTCTGATATATGTATGGGAAAAGTTGCAGGACAATTTTCACTGCAGATAAGGAGCACAGGGAAAAAAATCATGTCATTTAAATTTGCAAACCAGCAAATCTAGCTTATACAATATCTTCTTATATTCCCAAAATGTCTGCAAATGCAAAGTTTTATTGTTCTCATGAACTTCAAAGTTAAGAAAACCCGTATTATATTTCCAATAAACCTCTGAAAAATGTAATTTCCATTTTATCTAGATGGATGATGTTCCACAAACCCTACAAGAGACTTGCACATGTATTTAAAGAGCACACATTTTTACGTTAGGAAAGGCGTGCAAGAGGCACAACAATTCATGATCCATTACGATTTTGAAATGGCATTATGGGAATGCTAAAATTGTTCATAATATTTTCCTACTTGAAATCCCTTTCTCCTTTAGCAAAGGCAGATAAAACATTAGTTTGTTGTTGTAGTATTAAACTTCCAATAATGCCTCAGAAAATATCCCCGCCTTTTTTTTTTCCCCTCCCCCTGAGGAGGTGGGAGGAATAGGTGGAAGACAAGAAAGTGGCAAAGGAAAGTTTGAGATTTTACAAGTTAACAGCTTTTAGTTTAAGGCAGTGGCAATTTGTTTCCAAGTACTCATATAAACCTCTCTGCTTTACACTCCTTTAAATTGTTTCTTCAAAATTTCAATTTATACATTTTTAATTCTTGATGGAAAAGAGATAAAACTGTCACACCATCATCATAACAGGCTAGGAAGATTTTGAATTAAGATGGAACTTACATTTTCTGGCTCAACTCCAATATCTTCACAAAATTTCTCCATACCTTCTGGCCCTACAATGTCGTCAGTGCCTGTAAACAAAGTACCTTTTGCCTATCTGTTTGAATTAAGAGAATAAGACCATTATAGCACAAAAGAACTGCTATCACACAGTAAAATCTAAATTTCCAGATAATTTACCTTCGTTTTGACATATGATAATTATCTTCCTTCTTATTATCAGGCTTTGATATGTTCCCAAAGCATCCTTTATCATTGCCTCATTTATAAACTATCTTTACAAAATATCACTTATAAGAAAAAGACTAAAATAAAAAATGTTCCTGTTTATTTTGGTAGGTGAAGGGGGAATGAAGATAAGAATTATATGCAGCTTTTTTTGGTTTACTTGGAAGAAAATAAAGTTTCAAAAGCTAAAATAGATGCTATTAAAAATCAAGATATTAATAACTTATGTAATACTAAAATGTAATGTAATACTAAAAATATTTAGACATCATTAAAGCAGTATATTGTATAAGGAAACCTTTCTGAAGTATGTTATAACTATATAGGCTATTTTGTTCAATGTATTTTATGCACATTAAAAAGGGCTCCTTTTGGAAAAAGCAGCACAGGAGACTGAAATACCTACTTTCAACTGACATAAGGATCAAATGTGGAAGAAAGAGGTTTTATAAAAGGAAAACCAATCTATGTTTTATTATTAGGTGGCCTATTATTCTAGATATAACAAGGTTTAATTAGGTCTTTTCCCCATCTTCCCATCACTTCCTCCCACCAACACTTCTCTGAATACACACAACAGCCTTTAAAAAGACTTGCTCTGTAATACAAAGACACAGTAGAAAGAAACAAATGCAGCACCAACTGTCTGCATAAATACAAGAGAAGACTTAAGAAGCAAGCACATAGAAAAGATTATCCTTCGAAAATCCATTTTTTAGAATATTAATCGCTACCATGAACAAAATCATACTCTCCACTTTCCTCTGGTTTATCTATACACATGTAGCCAATGAAAACCCAAAAGTTCTCTCTCATATTGCCCTTCTTTTGTCCTTTCTTTCCACTGAACTCTTGAAAGGAATGAGTTATCCCTGTCGCTAGAGTAGAAAGGGAAAAAAAAAAAAAAAAAAAAAAAAAACAAAAAAAAAAAAAAACCTCAAACTATCAAACTAGTCCACAGAATCCAAAAGGATAGACTTGTCTTGTCTGACTGAACAGACCACCACAGATGAGAGATCTCAGTCTGGTTTGATTTATGTAATGCTATTAGAAAAAAAAATTTATTACAACAAATTAAGTCATTCTTCATTATATGCAGAAAGTAGACTAAAGGGAATGAACAGAGAGCAATGTTATGCAATACAGTATGAGAAAACTGCTAGGTGACTTTATTTCCTTCATTAACTACATATTTAATTTCCATCTTCTTTAAAGTGATAAGAAGGATTCCCCTCGCCCCAGCCCCCCCATTTCAAAATCTTCCCTTCAGAAAAGTATGTTTAAAAGCATGAAAACATACTACAACCAGTGACTTCAGTATTCAGTGATCATCTGTTGTGATTCCTAAGGGTTAATTTTAGAACTAATGCCTGAAGAAAATTTTCATATATAAGAAAGGGAGTAAAGAACTCAGTATATCTTTCCTATATTGCAAGAAGGAAAACTATTAAAAGATGACACTATTCTGGCATACATGAATTGATTCACTTGTGCTTGAAATTAGAACCAATAGATTTAGCAGGAACAAATCACACTTCCCTTCACTTAAAAGGGATCATCCCTGACAGCATAAGCTTGTACTGCTCAGTATTAACAAGGCAGGTGAAAAGACTTCTAGCAAAAGACAGAACATTTTGGGCACAAACAGAGATTTAACTAGAGATCTGAGTAAAGTATACATCTTTTAAAATATTTTAAAATAAAGACCTTATCTATTCCTTTTATTTAACAAGACAAACTTGAAATATTCAACTTCAGGCTACAGAGAACAAAAGAAAAAGTTTCCTTCTTTAAACTTGTTTTGCCAAAATGCTTCTGTAATCAGTTTTGAAAAACTCAGTTAATGCAATTTTTACTTTCAGGGTAGATTAAGCTGTTGACAGAAGGAAAATTTTATGTCACTCTTACCTGCATATTCATAGAACCATTCTAAGCATCTCTTACTTGAAAAGACTTCTTCCTCTGCTTTTATTCTAGTCGAATCGTATTTTCTATACATACTTAAAAAGAGAGAGAAATAAATAATTCATTTGTCAAAATTTTAAAATAACCTTTTAGTCAATAGCCATTTTCAACAGCTGCAAATTTTCTTTCATTAATCAGCTTACTCAACATCTTGTCCTCATACTGAGTCATGTGGGGAACTGCTTAGAGTCACTGAACCTAAATACATTTTCTCAACAGGCCATCAAGCTCTAACTGATTCCTAATTGTCCATATACATGAGCTCCCTGTATAATCAACACAGAATAGTTCAAGTTCAGCCCCAAAATGTTTTGCACTGGTGGAAGGTAAAATTTTCGCACGACAGCTAGTTACCACAATAAACAGATGGGCTGCAACCTGGCCGTGGGTCAAACCACACAATAATTCTGTATCATAGTGAACATGGCTTCTACCTGCAGGTGCACACATGCTTCACACACTGTGGATTACTTATTAGCTGAAGACAGCTGCACATAATCCTTTTGCCTCCTTAAAAGCCTATAAAAGACACAAAGGCCAAAACAGGCATGCCCCACAACTGCATTCTTTTAACTCCAGTAAGTTAGAAACTCAAAAACAAACAAACAGAAACCCCAAACAAAACATACCATACAGAAAAAGTTACAGCTCTCAACCGACAGTAACTCAACTCCCTTCGTCACGAAGTAAAGAGTTATCTGAAAGGCTAGATCAGCAGTGACCCCGCTATCATCAGAACATGACTGGCAGAGTAATGATCTTCTTGTACAAGCAGTTTAGGGATTTTCAGTTGCATTCAGGCAATGACACTCATCTTCCGAATTCAACATTGAAACATGGAAGGCACAGCAGGAGTTAAAGTTACTCCATGCTGTTTACGCTTTTCTGGAACAGAGAGATTCCTCCAACAAGCTGCCACAAGTGGTAAGAGACTCACTCCATGAGTGGTTGCTCCTCACTGCGCATGCACGCACCAACCCGCATCCACTCACACTGCCCTCACTCAGACTCCCACAGCTGAGAAGAGACAAGTAACAGCTCAGGCCATAGAAGGCAGCCAAGAACGGCTCTGGAAACATTCCAGTCCCTCCTCTTACGGGGTCAAATCCCACTGTGAGAGGCCAAAGTAGTAACTAATTGGTTGAAGGAGAAATCTGAAATGCCTTGATTAAATTAATTTGGGCTTGATTTCATCACCATCTTGTCCTTCTACAAAGACATCTGCAAGAAGCTCATGCATAAGAGCTCGAAGTGCGTGGATCTCACTTCTTCCACCTAGCTCACCTATGAGCCACGAGGAGCCCATATTGGGACATTAACAGCACATGGATCATTCTGACAGTAATTCCAAGAATTATTTCAGAGTTATTAGCATTTTCTTCTACAGCAACCAAGCACTAGCATAGTAGTACTAACAACAGCAAAATGAAACACTCATAACTGGAAGAAAAATACAAATTAAGGTTTCAAGACAGAAATGAATTAAAACTGTACTGAAGAACATCGATTTGCAACAAAGTGAAAGACTGCAGACAAACGCCAGCCGTACATAGATCAAATGTCCTATTAGTACTTCATATTAGAATCAAGCAAGTTTTAGTATTTTGGATACTAACTCTAAAATCTTTTCATTCTGATGACTTTTTTTTTCCTATGGGATTTTCTCTGACAGCTTGAATGAATCTTTACAGTTGCAGAACCAACTATGATTAGGAAAAACCTAAACAATACGGCTTTAAATATTGTAAATTCAGAGGAACCAAAAAAGTGCCTCTCGGCCAAAGGCAGGAAGCATACCAATCATGTTACAACTTTGGCAAAAGAAAATTATTCTGTATTGCCATTTTTTAGCAAACAAACATGACAAAACATCAACTGGAATGCCTAGTATAATACTGGTTGCAGCTGGAACTATTGAACAGTTTTGGTCCAAGTCTATAAGAGCACTGCTGGGACCAGAGACATGCCAAGTCAGTGTTTCCCAAGGACAGACATTCAGCACAAGACAATGTTGTTTCTTCTGAAGAGATGACACTCTTGTTTGTCACTCATATAACTCAACAGCATATTAACTGTCAGGGATTTAAGAAGCTTTAAGAAACAAAACTAGTGGCAGAGCTGTAGGCTATCCATTTTTTTCAGGAAAAGCATTCCTGTATCTGCAGATTAAAAGCATTCCTGTATCTGCAAATGCTAGAGCTCACACTGAAGCCTCAGAGGCACCAGCAGCAACAGTCAGTGTAAGTGGAAGGAAAATGAGAATAAAAATAAGGCATTCTCTTTTGTATATCCTTTGGTATATCTAGTAAAGTGAGTTTTCACACAGTTCACATAGGCCTGCAACTCTTTGCTCTGTTTAGTCTGAAGTCAGTGTTTAAGAACTGTGGGTAACAATGACACTCACAAATGAGAGCAGGGAGGCCCACATATGGGCTTACTTTGAGCAAAACGCTCTGGCCTCAAAGTTATTACTATTCAAAAAGTTCAGTATCTGACCACTGGAACTTGGTTTCTGAGAAACTAAAGTGATTAAAGATCTTCAGCTGATGATGGTAAGAAAATTACTACCCAAGTGCAGAAAATAAAATTGGGGAGCATATAGTCTCAGACTGCCCTGGTGTCTGCTGCAAGCTGATTAACCAGACATCGATAAAAAAAAGTGACATCGTATCAGGCAAGTAAAATACACAGGATCAGAAGCATAATATCATGCAACAATAATGGCTTGGTGAATCTTAAATTCTACTCTTTCAACCTCCAGAAGCCAATATGAGACCATCTACAAAATAAAAGTCATTTAAGAATAAACACAACAGAAGCAAGTAACACCAATACAACCCCTTTTTTGTAGGCACTCGTGGATAGAGAAGAAGCTTGTTCTCCCGTTTAATCCAAATACCAAGCTGTCCCCCCAACAGCCTAGTCTAACTTGTAGAATCAGTCGGTTCTACCAGCAAGAGACTCCTAATCCCTGAAGCACTTTTGAGGTGAAATGAGCAGGGAGCTGCAAGGAATTCAACAAATACCTGAGATAACAGCTCACTACAATCCTGTTCAGTATCACGAGCCCAACCCAGCAGTGCAGAGTAGCAGAGACTCCAAAGACAGTGTTCTCTGAAATGTCAGAGATACAGATTTAACTCTCAAAAAATGTTACGTGCAGAGGGAAGAGCAAAAATGGCCCAAAGAGCCATTAGGCATCAGCCTTACATCTTAGTACCTTGTATCCTTTGCGCACACTGCTAATGGTGCCCTGCCTTTGTGCTGAGGGCACTGGCTTTTGCAAGGCAGGTAGATACAAAACTGCTATCACTTGCTTTGATGGCCCATAAAAGAAACTTGCAAAGTTTCAGTCACATGCCCAAATGAAAGACTATATTGCTCAGAATCTGAAAAATAGCTTTCCATAAAGCAAGGGCCAATGAGTACATCTGGTACCACAATCTGAGCTGCTTCAGAGGATACTGAAGGTTGAATAGGAATGCTAAGGTTTGCCTTATCCAGAGATGAAAGAATACAAGCAGAACTTTATCCTCAGACATAAAAAGGATGCAAGCAGAATATTTTCCTGGAGCATATGCTGTGCATATGCCTACTGGACAACAGAAAACAGAATGTCTGTCTCTGAACTTAGAATTACCTTATCCATTCCTCAAGCCCAGCATGCTGCTCATCAGATACGATGAAAGAGCAAGAAAACAAACTGTCTAGGCAGTAAATATGTATTTGTCTCTTACATGAGGCACATATACGCCGTTAGTGATTCCAAATAACTTGCACATAAAAAAATATTCATCTTTACTAGTTTGACACTGACAATTAAACAGTCAGTGTCAGAACAGTGACAGCTGACTTCACTAAATGCTTCCCTATATTAAAACTGACATTCCCTTGAGGCTCCTGGCTCAGAAAAAGCTCCTGGCTTTTTCTTTTTTTGTTATGGATTTTGAGACATTTCACTAACTAGAGAGAGGAAAGAATTTGGAGCAAGGTGAGAAAAAGCAACCTACCTAAAACAAGATCAAGAAAATGCTGAAGTAGCGGAAAAATCTCCAAAATTATTACACTCATATTCTACTTGCCAGTATTAATAATTTGTGTTGACTGTGTTTTCAAAACATGCGTTTTTCTTGCAGAGCACAGGGCCTAATAAAGTTGATCTATTTTTTCGTATAAATAAGCTCTGATGTGTTCTCTACACACATCCAAAATGAGTTAGACCTCTAGATCTAATTGCTTGAAATCAAAGCTTTTGGGGAAGCATTCACTCTCTATCATTGTAAAGTCCAAATATCTATTCCTGTAAGACTTCTCTGCTCAGCATTATTCTGGAATGAAGAGCAGATTACTTTTTTATGGAACTATCTGGGAAAAAAAGAGAAAGGGAGAGATAAAGATGTTACACAGCTCATTCTTACTTCAGGAAAAAATCTGCAGGATCCTGTATTTGACTAGAAGTTGCATAACTAATGCACAGAATTAGATAACTACACAATACATAGTTAAACTCATAAACTTTATATGAAATTTGCTTTATCTTCCCTTTGTTTCCTTGTACCTCTACCTGTCACTGAAGAGCAAGTACACATGGTGACTTTTTGCTTAACAATACAGAATCCACACAGGCTAATGTGCCTTGAAGACCTATCAATTTAACAGTATGCAGCTTCTAGGAAGTCTATCTCTAAAATAGCAGCAGCAGTGAAAAATGGAGCACAGGCCCATTCTCCCATATACTGGCCTTGGCATAACGCACAGTGCTTCTATCATTCTCTGTTCATAACATAAAAATGCCATCAGAAATAATTCCACTAGTGCACACTGCTATAGTTATTTGTGTAATCGCGTTCATTTTTGTCTGGCCTTCCCAAACAAAACACAATAGGATTGAGCTCTGACCAGGAGGCGAGCATGAAGTAGGAGAGGTCTTGCACTTTGCTCAGTTTGCTCACAGAACATTACAGAGGCATAACCAGATTAAGAAATCCTTCCTGGAAGGAAAATATAGCTCTAAAACTGAGCTGAACGTTCAGCAAATTAATTTCTATTGCTAGTCACACTGAAACAAGAATTGACCCAAACTGCCTTGGAAGCTAAGACAACTGACTGACAGGCACTGACTGAAGCACACACATCACAGAAAGATGTTACCCTGCTTCCCATGACCAGCAGCCTTAGACACTCCCTAACAGCAGAATGAGGATCTAATAGTAGTAAGCTGAAATACAGATATAATAAAAGTCCTTTAAATTACGTTTTCAAAAAGTTGAAAATATATGTAGGTATTTATGATACTGCTTAGAATACGAAATTAGCTTCTTATTTACTTAATACCTGGATTAAATAAATCTGTATTTCCTGCTTACAAACAGCCTTACACTCTCATTTTGTTTATTCTGTTCTACTGACAACATTTCAGCAACAGGAGAGTTAAACTATGCTAACATCCCTACTTCAGCGATGTAAACGTTCTTCCTTGTTTCACTTCCACAACTATCTATCTTGAATAAGATATAGTGAATAAGCTATCAACTTGTTAGCTCTAACACCTTAGTACTTCTGGAAAGCAGCAAAAATTTGTTAACATTGCTTATGCAAAGCAATGAAAGGGAGAGCTGAAATCTTTCTTCATCTGCATCAACAAATCCTTTAATAAATTCCACTGCAGTTACAGTTGTGCAACTCTGCTTAACACAATAGAGTTACAGAGGCATAACCAGAGGTTTAATTTGGTTACCAGCATTTTTCTCACTCATGCTGGTGAATTAAAAACAGAAGTACCCAGCCTAAGTCTGATATTACAATCATTTTTCAGGCTGATGGAGGCGGGAGAGGGTAGATCTTTATGCCTTTTTAGAAGATTCTTGTTATGGAAGTAAGGATTTTCTATGCTACTTTCAATATATGAATGCAACAGAGCTCAAATTCTACCATGGGATACAGTGGCAGAAAAGCTTTCTTGCTGTATATGTCATTGCCTTTCAATGACAAGGTATTATCATACTACTTCAACTAACATTTGATAGCGCCTACCACGTAGAAGCACCATGCTGTTTCTCCCAAGAACTCTGAAATTTAGTACCTAAGTCCTGCACACAAGGAGTATTCTGAACAACTGAGGCCAACTGAGCATACGGGGAGAGTGCAACATTTCCCAAAGCGCCAGCTGCGCAACACCTACTCCAAAAGGACACGCTGCTTATACACACGGTTACGGAGCACTTGTGCTGGCCAGAGGAAAGAGGGAAGGAGTGCCACCTCAGTCACCCCTCTATCTGTGGTTGTCACTTTCCCTGAATAATCCTCATTTTTGTTATACAATCCATTTAAAACCACAACAAGATAAGGAGAAGTTATGACTTAAGGTAAGGCAATGGTTCAGAGGGAGCTATAAATCAAAATCCCCTTTTCTAACAGGCTGTAAATTGAGCCTAGACTTGTCTCTAGTCTAGTCTATATTATGTATATAAACACACACACAAAATCATCCTATATACATATACAGGTATAAGAAGATAGCAATCTTACTGACTGAAAGCTCATTTAGAACATGTCTATTTCTAGACACATTCAGTTGTCAAGCTAAAGCAAAGCCAAGTTCTCTACAAGATTTTTGCACAACTAGGAAAAGATAAAACAGAAATTGAACCTAGATGTGCTTATTCATACCCAGCAGTTCAATCACAGGTCACAGTTCCACACTGAGAATCCAATCAAATTTGAATATCATTTCCAGTAGTATTTAAACAATCATATCAGCTAATCATCGTTAGATATTCCATCAATCTTAGCTCATGGTAAGGTGACATACCCATCATGTCTACTTTTCTTAGCAGATAAATCATCTCCTGCTGCAGGTCTCCTCTTTTTCCTTGGAGGCATCACTTTACTAAAGCAGTCTGATGAACTGCAAGACCGAAGACTTCCTACAGAGGGAATTAAAAACACCAGTACAAGCAATGAAATTGTTGCAGACAAGTTAAATTGTGGCCACTAATAGGCATATTACAAAGAGAAGGGGAGGAAGGAAGTTAACGAATTCAAAAATTACAGAAGTGGTCTCCTGTCAAGAGAAAAACTATCTTACTTTTATATGGTTTTCTATCATTAGATTTAGGTTAAAGGCAAAAGCACTAGAAATTATACCAAAATATACAATAATGCTAGTGCTACTTCAGCCTAGTAGTAGATAAGAAGTACACTGAATACACTGAAGTACTTCAAGCTTCCATGAGGCATCCTAATTTTCAGTCATTTATTCAAATCAGAAGTTATGATTGTTCATTATTTTCTGAAATGCGGATCTGCCCCCCAAACTAGAGCATCACACCTCCTGAAAATAAAATCTTTTTATGTTTAAGCTCAAAGCTTTTTTTGCAGTATAGAGAGCAAGATGCAGGGAGCATTTTGATTGTATGGTTTGGAGTGGTGGGGAAGAAGGAAGGGAGGCAGGAGACACTCAGTAACCACTACAAAAAAAAATAAGCAGCTGCATCATTTGGATTTCGACAGGTGAAGTTCTCTAAAGATGAAGTTCCACAAGCAGGAAAGAGCAAATATAAGACACTGATGCAATCAAATGGCAGCCTTTCTCTCTCCTTTCCCCAGCTGCATGCTCCTGCTTCTCCCTTGCCAGTTCTGGTCACTGACAGATTCTGCTCTGCTCCCTGGGCCGATCCTGTTCAAACCTGCTAATTAACAAAGCCAGAAAATCGCAACTTTGTGTGTAATAGCACAAGAGCGAGCACAAGACCAGCCCTTCTAAACACAGCAAGTTGTTAAATGGGCTTTGCTGTCTCATAAAAGCAATAGGTCAACACTCAAGGCAAAGTTTTGTCCTATTCATGTACCACATGGACACTTGAAAAAGGTGCAAGAGAGGAACTATCAAACCAAAGCTCTACGTGTTATGAAAATAATTTAAAAAGGAAAAGAAGAGAAAGATGAGGTTTAAAATCCAGACACAGATGGCAAAATAACTTGGAAAAAAATATGAAAAACTCCAGCATGCCTACTCTACCCTCTCTGAGATTCAACAGCATTGACACTCACAAAAAGATTTTGCTTTAAGTCACATCAAGAGAGGCAAACAATAAAACTCCATCCACTTTTGACAGCACAGTTGAAATTAGAGGACCAATTCCCAACAAAAACTAATGGCTTACCTAAAAACTGATATGCTTACCTATTCTTCGTATCTTTGAAAGTCTCTCTCCTGTTATAGGAGAAACAGATGTAAGGAACCTTACAGCCTCACAGGCTTTGCTATATGTATTTTTTAAAAAAACACATGCACTGAAGCTATTATGCATACACACAGTATGCATATGAAAATAAGTATTTTCCAATATTAGACAAATTCAAATTATTTTTTAAATTAAAATGAACTAATTTGGTTTCAGCTAATAAATCTATCCCAAATAACATGCCTTCTTTGGTCTTACCTGTATCTTTGATTAAGAATAAATTTCTCTAGTTCAAGAAATGCTCCAATTCAAAACTTCTTCCTACATATTTCTTTCTTTTTTTCTCTCACCTTAACAACTCCTCCTCTCCCCCCACATCCTCCCAGAAAAATATGGCCACATCCACACTAAGACTATCTTTTGGAAGGAAAACTTTAAGCATACAGTACATTCATTTATATATAATTTAACTGGTAAGCAAGAAACCTCCAAGCATTATACTCCATAAACTAAGCTCCTATCACAGAGTGATGCAAAACATGAACACATCATAATGGCCATTTCAGAATAATGAACTTCCAGAATCACTGTCCAGAATATATTACAAATATATGAAATTAACAGTAATGGTATTCATCATCTCAAAAATATCAGCTATAGATGAAAGAGGCAAATCAAACACTGTCAAAAGCGAAATAAAGCAGAAAAAAAAAATTACTAACCTAAACTATACTAACTAAGGAACTCTAACCTGCTGAATGTCATTTCTTCTATTTTGGCATGCCTGGGAATTAATATTGCAAAACTGTATTCCTGGAAGTTACTGAGTGATCCTTTATTTTTCTTTAAATTAAATCTCTAAAGACCCTAATAGTAAACATTTATTTAAAAACCTACATAAACTAGAAATGCTTAGGTGACAGTGAAACTTAACAGATGGTCACAGATTACCAAGATATTCATGCCTTGGAATAATAAAAAAAAAAACTATATATATATACACAGATTAAATGGTACATTCATGCTAATGAACACCTAGTGTTAGAAAATGTATGAGCCTGAGTACTTGAATACAACCTGCAGCTATCTCCTTTCCTTTGAGAGAAATTTGGGTCAACTGCTTGTAATACTTTAAAAAGTAAAAATAAAACAGTATTTAAAAGCATGTAGCCATAACATTGGAATCTGGAATAGTGTAACAGCAGAAAGTTTGTCTAGTGTAGTCCTCCTAGTGATTTACTTTTTTTTTTTTTTTCAGGGCCGGGGAGGGGAGGCAAAGAAGTATGCAAGGTGTCAGTAATTAGAGAAGCAAAAGATGGTTAGAAAGAATTCTTGAATGGAAGAACAGTTCTGTTAAATCTACAGCCCCAGTCACCTAAGAATTCCCACATTAATTCCTTTTCTAATTAAAGGCATTTTTAAGAAGATCTTCAAATCTGATATAAAGACTTACAACTAGGAATAGAATTCATCATACCCCAGTTACTCCAATGACTCATGAAAACTCTGTGCCTTGGTTTGAATGTACCTAATTGCAACTCTCAAACTGAACAGGAAAGGGAAGAAAAGAGATAGCCCAGAAATTTAAGTGATTATTTAATGCACATGCACCCACACACACAAACAAAAACACACCAGATACTACAATGTTAAATCAATATTTTTGTTTAGCTCAGTTTTAGAACAAGTCTTCACGATGACTTAATTGTTGAATGATCAATATACTACTAAAAAAAAAAAAAAACCACAGTATAAGGACTCTACTTTAGAAATATTTACTTTTGTTATCAGGATCAATAATTGCTCTTTGAACTAATATACTACTTCCTTCTAAGAAATTCTGAGTGTTAAGTAGGTAGAATATTTCTGCCTTTTACTTCTACCTGAAATCTAAAGATTAAAAACCACAACTTTGCCATTGTTGTTCATGCAAGTTATTTGATAGATTAATTTTTATTTTATTTTTTACACATTTCTTACAGTCTGAAATGTAATTTCTAGGTCCAGCTTATAACTAACATCTCTTGTCATGTGCCTTATCACCTGTAAACACAACTCCCTCTGAGTTCATATGAAGTTTGATAGGAACTTTACTTACCAAGAGCGACTTCTCTGATACTATTTTTTTCAAAGTTTCTTACTCCTGTGTCTCAATTCAAGAATGAGAGAGCCCTCCTAGTTCTCACTGGGTTTTTTTTTGACACTTGAAGTGAGCATTTGCAAAGTGGTCTCCAAATGGCAGCTGAAAGGCCAGCATCAACCAAAAGTCTGCTTAGTATAAATGCTGTATGCCAAATGTCCTATTCAATACTTCCAAGTTTGCAGAAGACAATGTTACCAGAGAGGAATACATACTCAAGAGCTAAAAACCACCCAAGAAATTTTAACTGACATGCAAGAGATGCACCACAAGGGAAGGACGCTCCTAAACAACAACAAAACCAGACCAAAACAAACAAACAAACAAAAAGTTGCCAGTAAGCACTCTACAGGGTCCCTAGAGAAGTGATCTAAACTCACAATTTTAACCTTCTCTCAAGATAATGCCTGTAAATAATCCTGCTCTTCTGATGCTTAAGTAGCCTGAGGGATGTTTCAAAAGAAAACTAATTAGAAACTGTGAATGCTGAAGCAATTGGAAAGGCATAGTTGCTCACTTAATGATCTAACAAGACCACCACAAACAGGATTAATCATGATTTTTCAGAAACAAGATGAGAAAACTAAGATAGTCATCCAAACACAATTTGCAATCTTGTTATAAAGCCTGTATACAAAGAAAAAAAGTGTTATCTCCTTTATCTTAAATGACACCACTGAATTATTTCAGATTGGAGTGTTTTCCTCTGCAAAAGGATAATTAAAGCCAAAAGTTTCTACAAGCTCTACTCCATTGAGAGCAGTGAAGCCTTGTTTTGTTGGAGACTGCTTATTTTTAAGCAGTCAGCTGACAACAGGAATTTTTTACTTTAAAAGACACCTTAGTAAGGATAGAAGAACAAGTCACAACTTAGTAATCAAATAACCTTAACTATTAATAGAAATACAACTATTTCAAATGCTGTTGAGAAAATCTTCCAAGTTAATTCATATAGATGTCTGAAGGAAAAAGTTGTTTTTACAACATGACTCTAATTCTTTCCATGGCTATCTATTTTTTCAAATATATATATATATACACTGAATGCCAGAATTTTACGAGACTTTAGTCATAACTGTTCCTGATATTTTGAAGTGACAATTGTGCTTGCTCCCACATCACAGAAAGTTTTTTAAAACACTCTCTTGGGCTCCAAGAGATTTTCATTCTGGAAGACAGGCTGAATAAAACTTATAAAGGACATAATTTGTTTAAAGTAATTTAGATATGCAGTGTATTTACATCTAGCTCTGAAACAACTGTTTTGAAATAAATACATGATGCCATTAAAAGCTCAATATAAATGCTGACAAGTTCTAAAAGCTCCAATTGTTCATGCTTCCACCCTCCCATGCAGAAGTTTCATTTACAAATCAGTAAGCACACCAATGGAAAACATTTGATAAAATCCTTTCACAATAGAGCAAGCTCATTCAACTATCACTCAAAATCACCTTTCAGCATAGGGAGGATGGCATACAAGTCTGAAGTGAGCCCTGACAGATCCTAAACAACACAGTCCTGTGCATCTCTTCTCATTGCCCTAGGCCAAGAGTGTGCTAGATTTACTAACACATCCCAGCAGTCCACAGGAGGAGCTGGCATCACTTTACACTCTTCTTTAGCACTCAGGGTAACATCCACAAATACAGCCAACACATCAGGATAGAGAAAAACCAAGACAGACGGTGAAACAGATACGTTCAGTTTTACAGAACTGTTGTGTTAAATGACCAGAGCTTGCAGCCAGTAAGTTATGTTTCTCTCCCCATAGGTAACATGCCTGAAATAAAGACAAAAGAATTCAAAGTATATGCTAAATCACAAGTAACAAGCACAAAGGAGTTAAACATTGCAAGACATCAAGTTACAAAGCTCAAATGCTAGTGAATTAAAAATAGCAGCAAGCTAGTACCAACTCCCCTACAGCGAAGCTGTAGGCCTCAAAAGCCTACAGCATTTAACCAGAAAACAGACCTAGAATCAAGAAATGACCCTCAGGAATTTCTTAAAAATCTGCATAAGAAACAGGAATAAGTTTCAAAACTACTCAAGGAAGTGTTCGGATTGTTTGGAACACAGCATTTAAACTTGGTCACAGGGAGCACAATAATGAAGAGAGGTCCGGCATCTGCTCTAACTAATGCTCTTTCAAGAGTCAAAACACTAAGAACATGGATAGCATCCTGCTAGTGCAATGGGTTGAGTCCAAGGAGTGAGACACGCTATCCATAAGGTGTTGTAAAGAATTTATACCATGAAACAGCAAAAAGACAGATATCACTGAAACCTATGGGAGTTCTTCACAGATGGAGAAATTGCAAGGATGAAAATTCATTTTGAAAACATACCTTAAAGGAAAAACAACACTAGCAGCTGGTTTCTAAAATTCCTTTAACTTTCTAAAATATCCCTTTCAATAACTTTAGTGAGACTTCCTATGTCCCTATTAAATACCTGTCTGGTGATCGTCTTGACCAACGTCCTCTGTCAGATTCTGCAAGAGAAAAGGAATGATACAATTAAACAACACAGTAATCTTTTCTTCTCAGTAATGTTTTTAATCTTTAATTAATATATTAATGAATTCATCTAGAATTCATTAAAATTTTTCATCAGAAAAGCATCTAGATAAGACCGTAGAGTATTTTGTGTTTATCTAGAAGGTTAACCTTGCCATTTAAAAAAGTTCAAGGATAAACTCTTGAGTAATTTAAAAATATTTTTGAACATGTTTGATCCAAAAATATAATTAAACTAGATTTGAAGAGTTCCTGGGTAAAGAATTTTGCCATGCTGCTTTAAACAATTCCATTAACAAATGTCAGTATTAGAAAGTTTAAACAGAATATTTTTTACAGTAAAGTTAAAAATGAGCACAAAATGTTCTGAAGAAAACTCACTGAAAACTGACTGAAATATCAGAAACCAGTTACACTATCTCCTCACCCCCCATTTTGGAGGCAGTGTTTTTCCCACTGATTTTGCAGTGTAGAGTATATGTATTTACAGCTAAAGCTGCAATAAAAATAAATGTAAATACACAGCAAACAAGCAGGGGCAGTTTTCCAAAAATTCTTGCTTCACTCTGCATAACAGGACAGTTCATTCATCCAATATGTTTTCTGTAGGTATTGTAAGGAATTGGATAGTAATGATTACAATGGTTGCCTGATACATCTGAGAAATCTTACACAGAAACAAGATCTGTTAAATCCAATATTGACCCTTGCAGTATAATTGCTCAGTTTTCATTACTGCTACTTATCTTTTAATTCACTAGTTTCAAAACCCACAGCCATCCCTCTGCTCATTCTCCTCCCAAACAAAAAGACAGTAACGGTGTTTAAAATGTCATCACTTAATGATTTCAACCACAAATACATTCTGGACTAAAGTTCCAGCTACTCTGTGGAAATAAAGCAGCGAGTCCTCACCAGCTTATTGAGGGTGTGGTAAATCTTATGAATATTTGCCAGTGTTGACAGGTGAGAATTCAGTTGAAAATCTAGAAGTGGGAAAAAATACAATGTTAATTACTCTGATTTCTGTCTCCACCAACTCCAATAATTAAATGAAGTTCACAAAAAATAATTCTATATAATAGTAATAATAATTCTTTCTTTCTTAAGGTATGGATCATCCACATCAAAATAGAATTAAAATTAATGAAATTTAAGAAATGAAAAAAGTATGTACATTTTTATATTCTATTAAAATGAGAATCATTATTGCAGATCTTTCATACTACTCAGTCCCTCTCTTCCATCTATACCAATAACAGTTTAACTGCCCTTCACTTTTAAAAATAATTCCTAAGACACTATTTTAAGATAATTTGTTAATATACATGTACCTGTGTTTATACTAATTTTCTTGCGAAACTAAATTACTGGAAAACTTTTACAAGACTGAATTGTGACTTTTGTACAATGAGCCAATACAGAAACTGCTAAAATCAAACCCAGCTAAATTCAAACTAAAAAAGTTCTGACACCTCCTGTATGAAGCCTTATCATTACTTGCATGCACAGAGATAAAACACTTCAGTTTGCTTCAGTTGTAAAAGCAACAATTTTTCCTCTACCTTTAAATTCCACACTTTTGCTAGAAATGTTAAAAAAATTAGAAAAAGCGATTTCCAAAAAAAAAAAAAAAAAAACAAATGTGATCCAGCAACAAAGCATGCAAGCCACTAAGAAGACTGATAAAGACCCACTAAGAGAGAGAAAAAAAAACAACAACAACAAAAAAAAAAAAAAATCACAAGAACACACTACAGCTAACTACTGTAAAGCACTTAAATCAAATTTAACTACCACACTAGATCTTGTGCACAAAAATGCACTCATTAAATAGCTAGAGACATACAGTAACAGGCATACTATCTATACTACATGGTACAGTATACACAAAGAGCTCTATGTGCCTAGTATCCTTGCTATCATCTGCCACATTAAAGCATTTTTACCTGGGATCATCTAATTTGCCTTCCCTATTGCTAATACACGATACTATGGCCACCTATTCAACATGGTACCAAGAACCAACAAATAAATACATGGAGAAGAGCTATTCCTAAAAATCCTAGGAATAAAATATAATATTTATGATTTTTTAACTGACAGAACAAATTGAGCTTTTAAGAAGATGAACTACAAGATTTTCCCAGTTGCCCTAAGATCCACAGAGAACATGAGCCTTCGGAGAAACCAATTATATTTTCAGTTAACAAGCTGAACAATTATTCTAAACTCTTATTAGACAGCATTTTTGGATGGTACATTTAAAAGTAATACACAAAATGTTTTACAACTGAGATTACAGGTAAAGTAAACATAAAAAAGAGGTAACATTACCTAATAAGGCAACCTTAAAATAAAGTTCCTAAGGACTTCAAAACACATTCATAGTAGTATGTTTCACACAACCCCTGGGAATATCCTTGCAAATTTAAGCCATTATTTTAAAAAAAGTTTATATAATCATAAAGGATTTAGAGAGATTACACAAATATATTTCAGTTTTATCCAACAACCATCACATCTCAGTTCCAAAAAAAGTACTGATATGAATACTGAGGTTATAAAAGAAAATATTTTTAATTCTAGAATGAAATGACAGTGCAAAGTTTCCTCTTTTCCTCATGGTAAGCTTGCAAATTAGGGATACTATTCAAACCCCAAACTAGGATCCTTTATTTTGGTCACTGTTATGATAGGCAATACAATCGGCAGTCAGTATATTCAGAAGCTAAGTCACTGTCTCAACTGGTCACAGTGGCAGTTACACCCATAGTGCAAGCAATGCACAGTAAGTATTCTGCGCCACGTGAAGTGTCTGAAAATATCTGGAGATACTGAAGAGACTGAAAAAGGCTATGTCCCATTTTGGCATCACTTTGCCAACGAGCAATAGACAATCGTACAGTCAACAGGGCAGGACAAGTGACCTGATTTAACAGCTGGCTGCAGCTGGAACACTTAGAAGTGCTCCCCCCTGCCCAACTCCAACTCCCAAATTTGCTTATGAACTGCTCAGCTGGGCTGGCCTGACCCTCTTGGTCAGCCCAATATGCCTTTACATGCAAAATTTTGCTGGTTCAGTGGTCTGAGCCAGATTATCAGGAACAATCAAGCAGAGTTACAGTAAGGCAAGAAAGGACATCACAGATGGGTGCAAAATCGCCTCTTTTGCCAGCAGCAATCTATTAGAGCAAAGCAACTGCCCATTCGAGTCCCACTACAAATCGGAGCACATGAAACACACACTCAACTGCAGGTTGTATGAGCTTTTACATGAGGAAAACCATCAGGCATTAAGATATTTTTCACCTACAATTTTCAGTCTCATCTGAGCTTCAAAGCATGTGAAGTGGTCAGAAACTACTGCGTTTTTGCTGCAGAAAATTATTTTGCTGTAACATACCATGCAGTCTAATGAGCTTAGATTAAAAGGAGGAAAGCTACTTGCTTAACGAATACTGACAAATTATATGCTGAAGTGTTTGCTAAGGTATAGATTTTAACAGGAGTAATGTGTGTCAAACTAATGTAACTATTTTTGTTGTTTAGCCATTATTTTTCAGGTAGATATTGACCTCCCTACAAAAAGAGCTGAGCAACTAAAATTCAAAATGCTATTAAATATTTTGTAACAATTTAGAATGTAATAGTCAAATTACAAAGCATTAGCAAAAAAAAAAAAACAAAAGTCAACTCAAGTACAGACAAAAAAAGAAAATGACAGAACCAACCCAAAAGCATAGAATTTAAGCCGGATCCGCAGTTTAGCATACAGAGAAAGTGTTAAAGCCTGTGTTACTCAATTAGTCATAAAAAAATCAAACAGCTTAAAAATAACCCCTAAAGAAAGTGTTAGCATTAACATTTACACTAAAGATCTGGTCGTTATGGAGAGGCAAAATAATGTAAAAGTGTGTGCTCAATGAGTTTGTTTCATAACAAAATGATAGTTAAATATATATATATATCAATCATTCTATACCCTTCTCAGTGGAACAAGCTTAAGATATGCAACGAACAAGCAAATAAAACCAATCAAATATTTTAAATAAGTGAAGAGTATAGGTAAATGAAACTTGAACTCAAGTTTCCTATCCAAAATATACAATCTTAAAAAGTCAGGCCAGATTTTTGCAGGAAATGACTGTGCTCTGGTTCTGATAGGTGACAATCCTGTGTTGTCAAACTCCTCAAATGAAACACAACTGAACACCTGAAGTATTCTTGCCCATGTGCCTACAGGCACAGTAGACAAGAACATGGCTGAGCTAAAACTTAAGCTGCTATCAAAATTAGCACTTTAAAGCTTGGACAAGATAGAATCTTACCAAGTGAATTCCTTCTATTCTTTAAATTTTCTAACTGAAAAATAGTAAGAGCTGAAAAAAAAAAAAACACAGCTACTAGTTGCATTATGATCTACTACAAAATTAGCAAGAGTACTAAATTACATCAGTAGTGCACTCCAAGTTTCCATTAAAAGCTTCTGGTTTATTTAATTGAGCAAATGGAAAGATCTATATAAACTCTTGCAGTCAACATACTTCTGTAAGTATTATACCAGACTTATGTCATATAAATGCTACAGATATAACTGTACTAAAAAACTAGTAAGTATGCAACTAATAAGTAGCTGTAGTAGTAATTTTTATGACACAGAAAATATCTGACAGCTTTTAACTCGGTACAAATACCTTGCACAATTTGTCATTAGTTTCTCAGAAAATAATTAAAGAAAAAACATGTATAAGATTCCTTGCTGAAAAATAAAATATAGTGTTTATGCTTTTATTTAGTATAATCATTTTTCAAATAATAGAATTGGAGAAAATTAGTTGTGATAGAGGAAATAATGGTTCAAAGGAGTTTCCTTGAACAGTTTTAAGTAGTGTTGCTTATCCAGAGAAATAATCATTTGCTCCACAGTCTTCTTACAGAAATATCAAAAAAAAAAAAAAAAGAAAAAAAAAATAAAAAAAAAAGAGGCAGAGAAAAAGAAAGGTTTGTTTACTTTCATTTACACAAATACACAACAATGCACACAAGACGACATATTCCCAAGCAGCCATACACCATACATGGGTGCAGGAGGTGACTCGGCGTTCCTGCCTGAGCACTGGGGACCCATTTGCAGGCTCTGTTGCGGAACCTGCCAGGGCCTCTCCCAGCTGTGCCACGGCAGGAGGTCCGCGGCCTGGAGAGGCAGCCCAGTAAGGGCTAGAAAAGCAGAGCCTCCTCCGATTTAGCAGCACTTAGCATAGCGCTTGGTACAGAAAATTAGAAGAAAAATAAAAGAAAATTCCACTGCAGGCAGCGAGATCATCCAATTAAATGGACAGAGAAGTGGGAGGATCCATGATAGCCCGAGAAGCAGAGCGGCCCAGCCTCTCAGCTGCAGCTTCTCCCGTACAGGTGCACACCAAGTAGCACTAAGCTCAGAGCTGCTAATGCCAGTGGTATCCTATCCTGTGCTTGCCAACTGGTGTACGTTACTATGTACCAGAAATATTCTGAAGCAAAAATAGTGCAGTATTGCAATAGCGATAGATTTAAGCTATTAAGCACCATAAGTTGTGCACCGACTAACTGACTTCTATCAGCATTCCTAATGGAACATCTTGCCAGAATAAAACAAAGCTGAATGGCCACAGTTGAATAGGAATGACTAAAAGCAGCAGATAATTACAACTAATTTCACTTCATTTCTAAAGCTTACATTACTGAACTAAACACCATTTAAGTGATTCATGTTACTCAGGCTGTGAACTGACCCTCTTTCAGTCTACAGAACATAGTAAATCTACCTACAAAGTACTTAATACAGAATCAAATTTTTACAGCCCTATGATACAAACTGCTGATCTGTTCAAATCTCACTCCGCCATGAAATCCATTCAAAAAAGATCAACGAGTTAATTTTATACCAGCAGGTGCTTCAGCCACAGAATAGTTTGCCCACAGTCCTCCAGCTTCATGTCAGATTAGATGTTGTCTGTCATCCTACAACGGGCAGCAAGCCAATGAAAATTTTGTATCTTGTGCTCTAGCTAGTTCAGCAGAAATGCAACCCTGTCCAGATCAAGTATGTACTAGCAGGGCACTACACTGATCTCTCATACACCACAGTGGAGCTTCTGCAGCCTAGAAACAGCTCTGCCAGTCAAATATATTATGGTCCCAGCTGTTGGCTTCTTCCTCTGTGCCAAAGGTTACAGTTCTCATAGCTCTGCCAACTGCATCCGTCATAGGAGCTCCCTCTAATCCACTCCAGGCAAAAAATCAACCATGTTAGTTTAGACTATTTAAATAAGTGGCAAGAGCTACCCACATGAATTTGGCAGAGTGGATCTGAGCACACTCCTATGACCACTTCACCAGGAGAGCACAGAAGCAGGGATCTTCAGCTAATGGGCAGTAAGGAGCAGCTGCAGGAGACAGCCCTAATCAAAATGGGGTCTTTGAAGCCATACATCTGCATCAAGCTACACAAAAGCATGTGTCACACCAGCTGCTTCCCCAGGGCAGACTAAACCTTCCAGTTCTGACCATAACAATATACATGGAAAAAAAGAGAGGAAAAAGACAGTAACTTTTAACCTATTCATGGGTCCAAAAGAAAAATCCTGTTAAACCTCAGGCCCATGATTTCAAGTAAAACATCTTAATGGGCAGTATAAGAAAAATGTTTATCTTAAATGTACAAGCTTGTAAATCTCGAAGAAGGTTTCTGTTTTAAGCTCTTGCAAGTCTTACTTACTACATAAGGAATATTACATCACCACAACATAATCAAATATTTAAACTGTAGAAAAGAGTTGTCCATTTTCATGGGATGTCTGTTATTTCGCACGTCAAAAATCCCACTATTTCAAGAGACACTCTGAAGAGGAAGCTAGTAACAGGTGAAAGATGAGAAACACTACTCTTTTCTGAAATTAGAAAAAAAAAAAAAAGAAAGAAAATAAATCTACAATGATCATCATATAGTCTTCAACACCCTACATGAGAGCACGTGGGAGTATCTACAGCAGCGGCAGCTTACATGTGTACAATAAAGGCTTACACCTTTTTTCGGGGAATGCATATTCTGAAGAGTCGGAACAGAAGGCAATTTCTAGAATAATTAGCCTTTCCCTTCTGACACGAGAGAGTTATTTGTGCTTTCACAGCAACCTCAACCAGCAACATATAACGATCCCTAAGCACAGAAGAAAAAAAAAATCAGAACTACTAAAGAAATTACATAACCTTATGACTTGAGCCTTCAGCAGCCTGTCCCCATCCAGTTTCCCATTCTGAGAAACACAGGTGGATTCAAGAAAATCCAGACCTTATGCACCTTTTTTTCCCCATAATTACTCTGGGGACTTCATCCAAAAGCCAGAAAATCAGTCATTAATGCAAGACCAAACCTTCAGTTTTCATTATTTTTTCCACAAGGTGAGTATTGCAGTAATCAAGCGTCAAAGAGCTGCAACCCCTCGCACAGCGAGGGCATCTTCCTGCGAGACCCCACGGAAACCGAGACCCTCGCTGTGCCCAGAGGGCCCCGCACTCCAGTCCGTCCCAAACAGAGGCCAGGGCCGGTTCCCGGGGCGGCTACACGGACGCACAGCCCCAGCAGAACCGGCGCAACGGGCACGGGGCGCTCCGCACGGCCCCCCTCCGGCTCCGGCCCCGCTGCGCACCGCACGGCCCCGCACGGCATGCCGGGAGCTGTAGTTCGCAGTACCCCACCGCAGCTCGCGGCAGCATCGGAACGGACTCCACCTCCCACCATGCACCGCGGCCCGCGGTCCCCTCACAGCTCGTTTCTTCTGCACCGGCCCGGCGGAACCCGTTACATTAACCGTGTCCCCCCACCCCCGCGCTCCGTTCCGCCGGGGCGGCGCCGCGCCCCCTCCCCTCCACGCTACCGCCTCCCGCCCCGGCGGCCGCGGGGGCTCGAGGTCTTCCCGCTCCCTGCGCCCGCGAGCTAGGTCGGGGAAACTGCGTCACAGCCTCGCGGCGCCCCCTGCCCCCATCAGCCGCGGCTCCCGCAGCCGCCGCCCCCACCACCTCGCAACCGCCCCCTCTTTCTTCCCCCGGTCACTCTCGGCCTGCGGGGGCGCCCGCCGAGGGCCGCGAGGCGCCCAGAGTCGCTGAGGGGCCGCTGCCTCCAGAGACGCCTCCGCACTCCCGCCCGGCGGCGGCCCCGCGCCCACCCCAACGGCTGCGCGCTCAGCGGAGCCTCCCGGGCGGCCGTGGGGAGCAGCCGCCCCTAGGCGGGAGGCGGCGAAGCTGGTGCGGCACCCGCAGGCTCCCGCGGCGGCGCCGCTACTCACTGACAGCGGCAGCATCCGAGTGCATTTTCGAGCGGCGCTCACTGCCCTCCGGCCCGGCTCCCTCCGACCCTCTCCCAATCACGGAGCCCAAGCACGGGCGCCTCCCGCCCCGCCCACCCGCGCCGCCCATTGGCTCGCGCTGCCCCACGAGGCCGCACGCCCTGCTCTTCGATTGGTTCGCGCACCTGCCGTTCTCCTCCTACCGGCCCCGCACCGCCCTCCCCGCCCGCTCGCGTCTTTCTATTGGACTAAACCCTGAGGCGGTCCCGCCTCCCTTCGCTCTGATTGGACCTAACAGGTGCCAATTTTCATGGCCTTGAAAGCGCGTGCAAAGAGCACCACTTTGTGTCACGCGCAGTCCTGATTGGCTCCGCCGGCTGAGGGCCACGCCCTCAGGCTGACGCGATTGGGTAAGCGCGGGGGTAGGTGGGGACTCCGCGGGCTGGGGGGCCGGGCTGAGACCGTTAAACGGCGCGTGCCCCGCGGGCCTGAGCGGCCGTTGAACGCAGCGCTGCGCCCGTGCTCGTCAGAGCGGCTCTTAACCTCGGCTTAACGTTAGCAAACCACAGGGGGCATCAAGAGAGCACAGGAAACTGTGAGGAGAGAGACCGAGTGGCTACTACCACCCCAGCAGCCAGTGCTCCTTCCTATGGAGATCGCGAAAAGTCAGTGAAACCCGAGGCCCTGCAAACAGCTTTATGCGGTATTTCCGAAAGGCTTTTTCACTTTGTAAGTGCAATGAAACACCTCGCTGTTATTCGTGGGTGGTGTCGCTAATGTGTTACTGAGCAGGGAGAAAAGGGGACCTCAGGCGGCATAAAGGAGAGGCTGCACTTTCCAGTCATTCCCCCCTCGTTTAGCTCGTTTTAATCACCCTGGCCCCTGGACTCATACCATGCTGCATCTTCACGGGAAAAAAAAAAAAAAAAAAAGGCCTGTTACATCTGCTGCACCGGGGTGCGACCTTGGCTCCAAGTGCCATTTTGTTCTACCCTACAAAACATGCATTGTTACACGTGTATGCAAAAAAAAAAAAAAAAAAAAAAAAAAACTTTAAAGGCTGGTCGCAGCTTATATTTCCATGACCTTAGATTTATATTTTTAGTTAATACTGTGCACATAGACATGCAAGAGTCGAGGTCCCAAAGAGGGGACATATGCAAGAGGGGTCTAAGTCCCACTCTGTTGAGGAATCCAGATCTCAGAACTGATCTCAGAAACTGCTCTTTCAGATAGGTGATTTGGCTCTTGGGATGTAATGCATCTATCCCTATATATTTTCCTAGAGACTTTTAACTAAGCAGTCAGGAAGGATGGAATTAAGAAGACAAGCAATATGTATCAGTTAGAAATCACATACATAATCTATATCACTTTCTGCCAGGAAAAATTCAAACCTTTAGCAAACATGTATATTTCCATGCTATCTCTGAAAGTAAAAAGATTTCCACAAACTTCATTTCACACCATACTATCTTACAAAAGCTGCAATGAAAGTGTACGATTAGCAAAGAGCAAGATTAGTCACACACCCCTGTGGCAAGACCTGTTCTAGCACATTTCTTTCATAGTTTGAAACACAGTGATTGCCACTAAGAGTGCGCTGCACGTTCTTCCGACCCAGTCGGAGAGTGGGGATTAGATCAATGTACAGTTTCAAGGACAAACAAAGTGCAGTTTTCCCTTCCCAATCCTAAGCACAGGAGCAGCAGCAGCAGCACACAGAGTCCATTTTCTCTCAGGCACCCTCGGAAAATAATACAAACGTCATCACATACTTGCTACTCATTATAACTACACTGGCATGCGCTGTTTTCTAATAAGGCATTATAGACACAGGCCTCTGAGCATTAAGCTGTGCAGGGTACTCGAAGGAGCAGGAAAACTTATCCTGCAGGTTTGTAGAAGTCTAGACAAACACTTCGAACTGGGCATTTTTTTTGTCTGCTGCAAAGGACAAAACTGAGAATCCAACAAAATTGTATCATAGACTTTAAAGACTTCACACAACTATGATCTATGATCTGATCTATTTCCATGAATCATGTTTTGGAGTCTGACATCATAAAAATATTCTGGTTTCATATTTGTGTTAAAACAGGAGTTCTTCAAGCTGTTTTATTTTTATTATCATTTCCTGCATCTCACGCGAATGAACTGCTCACAGTATGAGGTATTTGCAAAATCAGCCTGTGGAGAATGTTAAGTAATGTGGCAAGTTAATACTATGCTTTGTTCAGGCCGTGGAGAAGCGAATCTATGGTTGGATATGAGTCAGAGCTATAGCGCACCAGGGCATGCTGAGGAGGAGCAGAAATGCTTGGAGCCACCACCACACCGTTTGCGCCGGTGCTAGCAGCCAAGGCACACTGTCCAGCGGACACAGGGCCAGTGGCATTCACGGGACAAAACTGCTCAGGGCCAGGAAGTGGCTCCCGTGACTGTGAAGCCCAGTTGATCTTGGCTTGCTGGAAAGTCACGTGAAGGAAAAAGTCTGGAGGCTTTCAAGTCTTTCCTAAAGGAAATCTAGCCTCGAATGCTTAATTAGGCTTCCTTGATCTGATGGAGACAACACAACACCTCTAGGTTAAGAATAAATTAGTCAACAATGACTGCCTAATGGTAGCTAATGAAGTCAAATCTTCCTAATACAACAAGATGAAGTTGTGGTGTCTATATATTCCTCAAGTGACCTTCAGAGATTACCTGCCCCTTTCACTCCCCCCCAAAAATCAGTGAAGTGCTTCCTACAGATGCAGTGCTAAAGCAGAATGGTGGGTGACCAAGATAAAAGTGACAAGCTTAGTGATGGCAGCAGTTACCAGACTCCAGGGAACAAAAGCTCTCAGGCTGTAACTTCTGAATTGCTAGAAATTTCTGAATTTCTGAATTACAGGCTGTAATTTCTTACATAGGAAAACCATAAAAGTGAGAGTGCTCAAACTGTTCTCAAATGCACATGGCAGATAATAAACTGGGGGAAAATATCCTTTCTTGCAACATGACCCATTCCTTTCAGTTATAGTAATTTCAGATATTACTGAAAAGGCAGACATAACTAAATATGAACAACAAAAACGTGATTTCCAAATTGGAACAATCATTTAAATAAACCATATTCTCACTATCACCAAAGTTCCACTGCCCAACACTGAAAATGTCCTTATTGTACAAAGGAAGCTCTGCACATGCAGGAGAGGAATAAGAATTAAACACAGAAGACTGCCAACAGATTCTAAAAAAACACAATGACATGAAAGATAATCCACTGCCCGGGGC
>JAWLRI010000344.1:4010266-4034368 GCA_034781795.1 Crypturellus tataupa | reverse complement strand
CCCCCCCCCCCCCCCCCCCCCCCCAAAAAAAAAAAAAGACTATTTGCATTACAGAGAACAAACATCTTACTCTTGTGCACACTAAAATGATGTGATGCCAACAAAAGAACGGTGCTTGCTTTTTGTTTTATTACAATTCATTTTGAATAAAAATTTCATCAACTTTTTCTTTCCCTTCTCAGAAATCATGTCCATGTGATTTTTTTCTGTTCTTCTTTCTGTGAGTCCACTAAGTGTCATATAACATTAGCAATTCAGAAGTCTGATACTTTGTTAAAAAAAGAAGTATGCAAATAATGATTTGTCTTAAAAAAAAAAATGCTTATTTTTTTCCTCCCATACTAGGAATATCAATCATTTGTAAATTTTAATAGAATTAAATTTTAATAAAATTAAAGAATAAATTTAAGAATACAGTATGGAATAGCAGCAGATACAAACATGGCTTCAGTAAGTAAAAATGCATAAACTTTACTTCTTTAAACACACTGTATAATTATTTCATATCTCTCAACGGAAAAAAAAACAAAAACAAAAGCAAACGAACTCTCACATTCTAGGACTTTTCTTTTTTGTTTGGGGCGGGGGAAGGGCGGGAGGAAAAAGACTAAGCTATAAATGTGCTATTACAATAGTAGCCAGAGTACTAAGTGTAACATCCAACCCCCTTGCTTTGCCCAAGTCTAAAAAGCATGGAAATAGGCCCCAATTCTTCACTCATAATTAATCCACTGAACTCCTAGAACAGCAAAAGCGTCATATCTAGATTCTGAAAGATGGATAGCTATTTTAGATATTTTCAAGTTCAAAATAGGACAATACAGGTAGTTCCAGCTAAACTGAAGATGCAATTTGCCAAAGCCAGTCCCACTCTCCTTCTGCTGAATACAAAGCAGATATCTGTCCCAGGTAGGTATCAGTTTATCAAACAGGCATCTTCCCTGTCTCACAGCGGTGACAACTCACCAAAGAGTAAGCAGCTATTACAGAGATATTCACAGTGTTGTACAGCATGGCAATTCCTTATCCTTAAACAGTGTAATCTTTTTGGCTGTCAATTCAGATTCAAGTAACAAACCTTTCTTTTTGGTCCCAATGATACGTTATTTTCTCATTCTAAGTCGTCCGTTTAAAATATTTAGGAGTGCTCATATGAAAATGATGAACATGCTCGTAATTATGTCCATCTTTATAAGATCCAAACCTAAGCAAAAATATTCAACAAAGAAAAATCATTACAATATGCATTAACTCATGCAGTTAAATCATGCACTTTTATAGCATAATCAACATTTCATACAAATGCTCTAGACAGTTCATTTCAGAAAGAGGCCACAAGTCTATTTACATATAAATCATAATCTATGGAAATGATCTACCTAAAGGTCTCCAAGCTTAACGCAGACATTTAATTACACTGATTGGATTAATGCCATGGGCATTCTATAAATGGAACTCCAGCTGACAAAGGCGAGAAGTGCTTTTTATCCAGTAAAATCCTATACTCTAATTTTCTTCCATTGACTTCAATCAATGACAGAGTTCATCCCTGCAGCATCCAAACACTCAATCCTATTGTTAATACTGCACATTTTTATTTTGAAAATTACGTGGAGATTTTAACTTTGAGATATATCAAGATGTGGACTTTCCATGACATATTTAAACCTGAAATCTTTCACTGATGACTATTATGGTAGATAAATTTATACAGGAAAACACAGTGCTTATTTAAAATGTTAGTGCCAACTAGGCATTCTAAAACAGTGGTAAGTCTAGTTATTACAAAAGAAGTTAAACTTATTCCTAATGAGTATCATTTCTTCTGGATATAGGTGACACAAAGGAAATCAGGACAAGAGAGTCAATGTGCACCAAAATCTACTGAGAAAAATTAGAATGGGTAATGCTGACTTTAGGCAAGCTTCATCATGTGGAAAGGACCGTGCAAATCCCTGCTTAGTCAAGAAAGCAGTAACTGCAAGGAAAATAAAAAGCGTGGAAGCTTAGCTGTTCAGCGTATATAAGAAATTAATATATTCTCTATTGTGCACATCTGAAGTAGTAAGTTTCATGTGTCTGTGTTTATCATCCACAGTGCTGGAAATTGTTCATCTGTGGCAACATCTACCTGTTGATGACTCATCCACTAATACAATACAAACCTGTCTCCATAGTCCTCTTATTTGTTCAATGTCAGTAGAAAAAAAATGACAGCACTCCAGCATTCTACATTTTAAAAAGTAGAGGGAGTATTTAACATATATATATACATATATATATTTATATATTATTTTTAATATATATATTTAAATACTACCCTACTAAGGCCCTGATTCTCAGATGTGCTGAGAAACATCGGAGATATCAACTACAAAGTGAGTCACTAGCACTTGGCAAATCTCCCTACCAAACAATTTCAGAAATTAATCCTGTGGACAAAGTAGACATTACCTTCAATTTATGCTACAGTGCAGCAGACTGAATTTCCCAGGACACATGCCAAGTCAATGGAAAAAGCGAAATCCTGTTTCAGAAGTTTTTGCCTCCTGAACTTCTACACAGCCTGGTATTCCACACTGTCTTCCCCTTAGTAAATACACTTTTTCCTAACATTGTTTCTTATAAAAGACACTGTACATAATTGATATAATTACTTATGAGATATACTGACCTGGGATTGAAATGTATGTCCTCAGGAATTTGGTTGGGATCAGTGACAATTCTATCATTATCAACATAATTATCCAAGTCATCTGGGATCCTAAATTTGGCCATTTGGACTTCTGAATCACTTAGACCAGCATGAGATATACGGGCATAGCCCAACCTACCAGGAACAAGGAGGGTTAGTTTAAATAAATAACCCAAGGCAATTTCACCTCATTCTTAATACGTTTTTTTTTTCTCCCCTCTTTGAGAGCTATTATTTTTACCTACCAGTATAACTTTCTATTTGTATTTCTCTTTAAGTGTTTAATAACATAAGCACTATTACACACAACGTCACAAATAGAAAAACTGAGAAACCGTAAGTGCTTGACAACAAAACTAAGTTCAAGAACCAGATCTTTTTTTCCCCAACTACTCTTTGAGAAGATACATACTGGTATAATTTCATATCAACTTCCTCACTGAGGAATTTTGAAATTCAAGACAAGAACTCTGGTATCAATGGCATGAGTAACTGGAAAAAAAATAGATTGCAAATGGTATTTTCTTACTTGATACAGTTACTTAAGACAGTTACTACTTTTACTTCTGTCAACACTGCAGAATTTGCACAGTTAATTTAGAATAAGCAGAATTCTATTCTGCTACGCATATCACCAGGAGAAGGATTTACAAGCAAGTTTGCATTACAAAATACAGAGTGCACAGGTCCTGTATAAGGCTTACACCCTTAGTTTCCACTATTCCAGCATAAAGCTTTGGTGGATTGGATCAGAACTTTGCATGAATAAACCCTACAATCTTAGTTCATAATTTGTCTCTTCTGTGTGATTTGCAAATTAGTGCTTAGCCTTCAAAATTTTAGGATGAAGTGGCAAAGCCAGAGCTTGGATCTTAGGGAAAAAAAAGTATTTTTCTGTTACCAAAGCAGATTAAGTCTAAAGGCTTTTGATACAGAAAGCTCTTTTGCATTGTTCTTTGCAAACAATATTTGGAATTACACCAATTCACCCTGAGGCCCATGCTCATTAGGTCATAGTATACCTAACTGGCCAGACATAATGTTTAGGGATGTAAAACTGCTATGCAAGTTCCTACAGAAACATCTAGAATTTATATCCATAGGCATATGCAAAGTCAGTGAATAAATGATCCACTTGGGCATACCTGATTACTCCACGGTACATAATATAACTACACCACCTATCGAGGTCTGTACTGTCAATATCCTATGGGTGGAAGAAAAAAAAAATCAAGCAAGTAAGGCAAGCTTTCCTTAAGGAAGTGCTTTACATCAGTAATAGAACCAAAGTGTAAGTCTGCTATAGAAAAACACTTTGCCTGAGGCGTAGTAACAAGGTACACAGGAAAACAACCCACTATGTCAGACAACATCTGACATTTCCTGACAGACAACTGAACTGCAGAATGTTTCTCTAAAACAACAGAATGATGCTGAGCATGGGAGAGGCTGGAAGGGAGCTCAAGAAGACACCTCAGTCCCAAATCCCTGCTCAAAGCAGGGCAAACTTCAAGGATGTAGCTCAAGGCCAACAGAGATTTTGCAACTTCTTTGGGCACCTGTTCTAATGCTTGACAAACCTCAATGTGATTTTTTTTTCTTCAATCAGAATTTCCCTTGTGGCAACTTACATTAAGGCATGTATTTTCTTGTATGTCCATTTAAGTTATCAATTTGAAATTTTAATCTGAATTTTGAAAACACAAATTATCTTCAATTGTTGAAAGAAACAGCATCTTAACATTACCTGGACATTTCCATTCTCTATTAATTCAGTATAGTCTCTGGATCCAGGAGCTGAAGTGATGTATCCCAGAAATATAACTTGCTTAGAGCTGGTCTTCAACAGCTTTGCAACAGCTATAGCCTGCAGTTTTCGGTCCAAGTCCTCTCTGAAGGAAATTGAGAGACTTTACTATACATATATTTGAGCTCAGATTCTTTCTGTATTAATAAACTGCACACAAGTCTGACATAATTCTTTTTAATAGCTCAGTATTAGAGTGTAAAAGTCTACAGAGAGCTGACTGATTTGGAATAATCGATGTTTCATAAAAGCCGCATGCTAGACTCAATTAGTGTTCTCTTTCTAACTATTACATGAACAACTTGTTCTATTGTTATTTTGTTTTTAATAGCTCATCACTGGGAAATGTGAATTTCTAAGTGCTTTGGTTATCTGAGACTTTGTGTCTGTCTGCACTTGAAATTTAATTGTGCTAGCACAGACTGTCTGGTATATAAAAAAGACTACATATCCTAACAAAACCCTTGACTTTTATCATGAAAACATCACTATAAGAAGTAGTTTTAAAGTCTGGATCACAAAACTCATGAAATACAATTTAAGAGCTATGTTGTCCCATTAACATTACTTACAACATTTGCCAAGTATTCTGCATCTATTTTACAAGATTTACAGAACATTTTCAACATGACTAATAGAAGATACATTCTGGTTAAACACTGTAGCACAGGATCTCCATTTCTATCTCTGTTTTTTTCATAATATAATGCAATAATGCTTCTGCTTCCACAATTCTTCACATTAATAACTCTTAAAAGTTATGCAAAGTATGGGTTTTTTTTTTCTTTTGTTTTTTTATTTGATTAAATAACATCAAGACAACAAGCCGATTTTGGAAATTGTAGTCCCAAAAGAAGATAACACTTGAAATACTACTGTGCATTCTGAACACTGATTCCGACTGGGGCAAATGCATTATGCAAAAAGGGCACACAAGAGAGTAAATAAATAAATAAATAAATAAAATTTAAAATTTAACTAGAAGCCTGGCACAGGCACATATAGAGTTGTCTGCTCAGTTAAGTACTCTTCGCAAAACTATTACTATCTAAAGGATAGGTTCTTTTAAAGGACACCAGCTCAATATAATCCCTCATTTTAAAATGAGACTTAAAAAAAAAATCTTGTCATCCAGTATCCTAGTTTATGTCATCCTGAACAACAAAAAAAATAGACAGTTTTATGTGCTACCTAATTACAAATTAATTCACCTTAAAACCAGAAGTAATCAAGACATTGTTTTAAAGAACTGAAAAAATATATATTTTAATCTTTACATCACATATTTGAGCTACAGATATAAACTCCCCTCCTTGTGCAGTATTACAGGACTCTTCCACATGCAGAATTATACAGATGCTCTTCCTAGCTAAGACACATGTGGCCCTGTTAGCAGTTCTGGTTTTGCAGAACAGTGCCTTTGTAATGTTTCTGGTAACATAAATCTGGGTATTAGGCTCCGTTGAGTTTTCTGTGACACACTTTTCCCTTAAAAAATGTTTCAAAATTTTTAACCACTTTCTGTGCCATAAACAGTTTCTCCAGCATGCCTTGCTAGAGCCTATATTATAATGGAAGATGTTGAAGACTATAGAGAAATTAAAACAGAAGCTTACTAATGACAATCAATGCTTCACTTCCTACAATACACATAACAATAAGTGAAATACACACTCTTCATTTCCAAAGTGAGCGACAACAAAGTCGACCAGTTTCCCTGTGAAGTTGACAGTCATAGAGATGGCGGGTGCAATCTCTCCCTCTGGAGATGGGAGGAGGTGATGGGTAGACTTTACAATTGGATATCTTGAAAGTGCCATAATCCTATATGAGAATAAAAGAAAGCAGTTATATTGCCTAGTTCTTAAATATCAAAGGTTTTATAAGCAGACAAAAGTATGAGCTTGAGAAAAAATTTTGAATAATGATCACACAACTCAAACCATCAGACTATAACTTAACCATCTATTGAAAGTTTTTTCTCAATCTGTTCATTTTCTTAAAAATATTGCTGTAGTAAAAATGTCTAAAACTTATTACCAAATAATTCCTTCACTAACTAGAGTTTTAACAAAGTCTCTATGAGGAGATCACTAATAACAAGGAAAAAAAAAAAAAAAAAAAAAAAGACCCAGGGAGCTTAAATTGTAAAGGGACAGGAAATGACCATTTTTAGGGTTTTTCAGATGAGGACCATCTAAAGACCAGAGTTTCCCCAAAACCCAGGATGCCCATCCATCAAGAAAAGAATGGTGGTCATTTGATAAGTGCATCTTCACATGGAATCCTTCAAAATCAGCATCTGCAGGCATAACAGAATTTGTAGTGCTATTTATTACATCTTATTTAAAGCAGAAAGAGGCAGTAATATTTCTTTAAAGAAGGAGATTTCTCATTCTTTCAGTATCTATTAGTAATCAACCTTAAAACCACTTTCTATCAGGTTTTTCAAAATGTTTTATGCAAGGAAAAAAAAGAAAATCTGAGAGAATAACTTCTCTGCTCCATTCTGCATCATTTCAAGAGAAATTTTGGAAGAGGAAGGTTACTAAATTCTCCTCACATAAAGTAGAAATTAAAAAGCAATTGCAACATCACTAGGAAGTTTCATCTGCCATTAAGAACTGCATATCCCCCTAAAAACAAGCCATATAAGGTGGGTTTTTTTCCTCAACTGCAAAGATATTCAAAGGTGCCTGACTAGTAGACAGCCAAGGGTTAAAATAAAGATAGATTCTTGTCACAAAAAGAGATTTGTGCCCATTTCTAAATATACATCACAACCTAGGTTTAACAAATTAAAAATTCCCAACAATTTCAGATGCAGTTACACTTTCCAATTGCTATTATTTCTTTCAGCCTGAAATCTAGAGTTCTCAAAGTTCCAAAATATTATGAAGAAAGAAGAAAGTCAGATGCAGTGTTTGGAACAGATTTTCAAATCTTTTCAGTATATTAAGGGACAGGATTCCACCTCCTGAATTATGAAAGCCAATGTAGCAACCAATCCTGTTTAACAAAGAGGAAGCTTCTTCATCTGCAGTGCCTTTCAGTGCTACTGACTCAGAGACTCTTCTCCAAGACAAGCTCCAACAAGTGATTATGGTCATTATTATTCTGATTATTTTTGTTCGTGTTTTAGTGGAGTTGAGAGTTGGGTGATTTATTCACTTGATCATTTTTCTTCTTCTATAATTGATGACAGAAAAACAAAATCATGAAAAATATTTCTCCTCATTTACTGTCACACTGTGTGACAAGATGACTCACCCCCAAGTGTGATCTCTTGTGCTTGGACCAAAATCTGTGTAAAATCCTAGTCTTTCGCCAAGCCACATTGTTGGATCATTGTTCCCAATGAATGGTTTAGAAGCATCACTCTCCAGAATAGTGATAAAATCTGCACCTAAAGAGGGAAAAAAACAACAACAAAAAAAAAAAACAGTCCTTCTGAATTCATAACCATGTCAATACGTAATGTAGTTGGGACCACTCTTGCACCATTAAAAATGATGGCCAATCTTTGGGCCACCAGAGGCCATTACAATCCCTGATAGAGACACTCAGGGTGTGGATTTCACAGCTTCTCCCCTGTGAATGTCCAGAATTCCAGGACACTGCACATTAGCGCTGGCTGCATATAGCCACCGCGCAGCATTTCAAAAGCGTTGCAAATCCTATGCAGAATCAGATTAACCTTGCAGCAGTGGGTCTGCTGCTTTCAGTTTAATGAGCAATTGCTACACAAGTTCTTCACACTTATTTCCATCCACTAAATTGCTATTTCTTTCTAAAGGGTCCAGGGAGAGAGGCAGCAGACTGCTGCTGCCAAAACAATTCATCAGCCCCCAGACACTGGGGTAGAAAGGTTCCCAGCTCCAGTGCACTGGAGATCACAGTGGCCACCACACTTTCCCAAAGGAGTTTGGTCCCTCCCTGTTACATCCAGAGGTCCGGATGGTGGGGGTCCCTATGTTTTGGCTACAGAGTAGAGTTATCCCATCCCCGAAGGGTGGCAGCTAGGACGGGGCTGTCCAGAAGGTTTAAAATTAAAAATTTTAAATCTCTTTTAAATCTTTAAATCTATACAAAAACTATCTTCTGCACAAATGGATTTTTGATTGAAGTGATCATACTGGTATAGCTCATGGCTTCAGCAGAAAGCTACTACTAGGCACATGCTCTTGTGTTACTGTAAGAATGGAATGATTTACGCAGTAGGTGTCCTTCCCTCTGTCCCTTCAGGTGAACTATCAAGCATACACGAAGCAGAACAATAAAATACCTGTCTGATTAAGCAAATTAGCTGATCCTTCCAAATTAGACCATCCTTCATTGTCATATGCAAATCGAAAAGGCCAGATCATAGCAGCAAAGTCTCTTTTAGGAAGCTGGGAAAAAAAAAAAAAAAAAAAGAAGAAAAAAAATGTCAAATACAGTTTGGCTTTTACGTATTATATCTTCACAGTCAATGATATCAGATACATGAGATATATGTGGCCACAGACCACATATTTTAACCAATACATTCTCTGAAAAAAGCTGAAAGGATTACAAAAATCTACAGGTATTGATAATGGCATAGATGTTTCTAAAAAAGAGGAGAGAAGTCATAGTAGTTGACTGGAATTTGTATAAGTAACAGTAAGTAAACGAACATTAAGAAGGCCAAGATTATTTTCATCTTTCTCAGAGAAACTATACACTGTTTTTCTCATCACAAGGCACTATAAACTTAGATGTGTTATGAAAAGAAAATCAAGCATGTGTGCGTGTTCATATAGATGAAGATATACATATATATTTTCTACTCAGCTTGTATCATTTTCTGCACCTTTTTCTCATCAGTGCCTTCTCTAACAAAAATATTTTCCACCAGAAATACAGATCAAAGAACAAGTTTCAAGTGACTATTTCGTGTCTACCAGAAAAAAAGAGTTTAATTCATAATTGCACTACTGACATTAAAAATTCAGTTTTATAACCAAGATCAATTCAATATTAGTTTACATCCAACTGAAACAGCTCTAACTTTGAATTAAACTTTAATTCTGTGAATTAAAATTACTAGATACGCAAACAACACTCTCAGACAACTTATAAATAACCTAAATGCTAGTATCTGCTAGCAATAAGCATCCTTAATTGTCACTATCATTACAACTTTTTTTTTTTTTTGCCAGCTAGAACACTGGAACTTTCTAATTTTTATCCATTTCCTTAATTAATTAGTTAAGGAACATTAATCTAAGTCAACTAACTTATCAGTTCCATTCAGTTATGTATATAAATACAGAATCACAGGATATCCTAGGGTACCCCACATTCCATTATTATTGATAGATACTGCTGTAAGGATCTCCTGTGCACCAAAGAACCCACCTAAGGTGTCACATGTGCATTTCACAGTGAAGTTACCATTTCCACAGTACTCACCCCCTGCCCCAGCTTCCTCTTGTAACTTTTATAGCGTAGACCCAGTCCTAGCAAACCAACACCAACAAACAGCCATAACACTTGAAAGAGAGAACACAGAAAAATTATTTTTAAAACAGTAGCAAATTATTATTGTAAGAAAAGAATTGGGTATATTGTCATTCTGAGGTGAGCTATTCACTGGGAATGGAGAATGCTGCCTGTACACATTTAAATATCCGCATGCGCCAGTGATAACACCATTCCAAAGTAGTTTACGTAGGGAAATCTGTACCTGTGCAGATATGCGTATGTCCTCCAAAACAGAACAGGCTGAGCAGACTGAGCATACCAAATCTACATGTCAAAATTAAGTTGTACATGTAAGTTGTATAAAACTGATACCTACTGAAGAATTCATTACAGCACCTGAGTAATAGCAACATGTATACTTCCTTCACTGTTTTTATTCCTGTTATTTTATTCAGATACACATATACACGATTTTTATTTTACAAACACAGTATGCGGAAGAAAAATCTAGTTTACTTGACAGGCCTCTAGATGACAGACAGCTATAACCTCGTCTGGATCTCCAGCGCAATCCTTTGCTAAGTGCACATTGGCAGATTCTTGCAAAAGCACCGTGGGCTCACGGAATACAAACTCAGGGCTTTCCCAATGCTTCTGAGGCCTTCCAAACCACAGCAGGAGATAGCTAAAGGCTCTCAGGGTTTGGACATTATAATTTCATGATCTGTGGTTATTTCATGTGTACAGTGGCATGAAGAAACCCCAATGACTTCAGCTAACTCCAATTTATTCTTTCATCAGAAAATGCCTTTAAAAAGGCATTTAGTTATAATGATTTTTTTCTGGAATAAATTTATATAAAGCTTCAAGCAGTTCTATCAAAGATGAAAGACATGATAGAAAGGATGTGTTCTCTATACTTGTAAACACTAAGCAATCCCACACTTTAATTTGCGAAAATGCTTAAAGGGAAACTGAGAAAAAGAACAGTCTGGGCATAGTGAAGTAATGTCACAAAAATCAGCCAACTGGGACTGTGCTTTGAAGGTGACAGACAATATTTTTTAAGTATTAACTCATTTTTGTGGAGTGTTTGGTTTGGGCTATTTTTGAGTAGTGATGTTAAAACTACTTGCCCTGGTGCTCACATTGCCTCTTATACGCAAACACCCTCTTTGAGACTCTTCTGGACCCAAAGTATACAAAGAAAAGGTCTTCATGAAACCCTCTGAAACAGCCCTGGGAAGTGGGGAAGCACTGTTGTCTCCACTTGCCAAACAAGCTAAAACAAGGCATGCAAGAGATACGTAACTTGATCCAAGGTTACCCAGAAAAAAAAACAGATGCAGGAACCTGAACCTCATGGATATTGATTTCCGTAGTTTTAACATGCCATCACCACTGGTGTGTTTCTCTGTTTTCTGTTTTTTTTTTTTTTTCTCTTCCTTCTACCATACTTCACATTGCATTTTTCCTTACAAAAACAAAACTAGCAATGAAAACATTTCAGGTTGAAATGATCACAGAAGAATACTTGAAAATAGTTTGAGTGGATCACACAGATTTAAAAAACAAAAAGCAGCAAAAAGAACTCACCTATTTTAGTTACTTTTCAGAATCTAATAAAAAGTCAGACCACATACTTATCAACTGCTGATTTGGGGTCCCTAGCTATAGTGTACCAGAAGGAGACGACAATGATTTAACAAGGATGGAACCTGCTCTGAACATGCAGCAGGGTGACAGGACGGAACAGCCCACAGGCTTTGCAAGGCTGCCTCCTCCCACAGGAGGGGACTTGCAAAATCCAGGCCCTCTCAGGCCAGAGTCCCATCCCACAGGCAGCCAGCTGACAGAGCCCTATAAAAGGGCTCATGGTGAAATGCTCAGTATCAAAATACAACTCAAAAGCTGGCAATTCATTCCCATCTTCTATACATGTAGATAATAGAGCTCAAGATCCTCAAGAGAGGATGTTCTAAAATATCTGAGCAAAAACACTATACTGTTTATTCTTTCTCATCACACAATTTCGCTAGAGTCATGTAAGAAAGAAAGTAGGATTATACTTACATAGTTTAATACAATTTCTAGTCTTTTTGAATAGTGGCTTTTGGTTGCTTTTCACTTCAAAGATAGAACTAAGATCTTTCTTGGATCCTGTTAGAATGTCTACCCCAATACATAACATGAGAAACCCTGTAAAAATAGAAGTAATTAGTTTTTTCATGGAGTTTACATATTAAAGACCGCAAAATACTAGCTGGGAATTTATGAATAGAGCATTTACAAACTCCAACAACAAGACAATGTAGCCAACCCACAAGCAGAGATAAATGCCAAATCAAATGTAGTAAGGCAGTAGACGTAAAACATTCATGATAAAAATCCTACTTATAATTGTCATAGCATTCACTTGTGCCTGCAGCACCTCAACAATAACACAGTATTTTAATTTACATTGTTCTACTTGTTGCCATTAGCATTGCCTGCAAAAAAAAATGAGTGACAGTAAGTCACCAATGATAAATATTTTAAAACAGGAGTATTGCAGTAAGAATTTAAAGTTAAGAGTATCTAAAAACTCCTCTGAACATGTGTTTTACAAAGAAAAAAAATAAAGTGAATTATATTTTTTCTTTTCTCTTTTTTTTTTTTCGTTCAGTAAGCTGATTCTAGGACTTAAGAAACCTTAAACAGAACGGTGAACCAAAACAACAGGACCTGAGAGAGAGAGAGCGGCACACACATCATACAACTCTGTTAAGCCTCTTTTGAGCACCTCATAACTGAGGAGAAAATGGAAAGCTAGTTAAAATGTGTAGCCAAAACCCCCAAGACTACCCAGGACTGGAGCGAGCTCTGACATACAGCCCACCTTTGCATCTTTGAGCTTCAGTGCAATGGGGGGGACTTCTGACACCCTGACTCTGACACACACAGAACCTGTAGCACGCTCAGTCATCGCTGTCAAGCAAAGACTGGGCTAACAGCACTTCAGTATTGTGCCATGGCTCTGGATAACACAGTCTAGCACACAGTGGGTAAATTAGGTTAGGTGCTTCCAGCCCCCACTGACAGCTACATTAATGAAGAAAAAATAATCATTATTCACCATTTTCTTGTTGCCTTTACCTATTGCAATAGTTGTAGTAAAGGTCTGCAAACTGGGAAACTGGGTCTACAGCAATGAGGAGAGGGGTGTGCGCACACAAGACACACAACTTTCTCCCAAAGCAGATGGATTCAAATCCATTAAAGCCAATGCAGGAGCAAGGATGTGACCCCTGAGCATTATGTTACACCCCTGTGAAGCAGCACATAAGTTTTAATATAACCATCTTACTTTCATTATCATTTTTCCCGGTGCGGTTCCCTACCCAAACTGTAGCAAGAGAAAGGCAGGATATTGGACAGGAGGAAAAAGCAAGAAATAGTACTTGCACCTGAAAGAAACCAGAAAACAACAAGAAGTTTGCCAAAAAGCCAAGCTCTAAGGGAGAAAAGTGCAGTAACAGATAAACAGTATCATGGTATATGAAAAGCTTTTTACAAGCAATGAGGCAGCATCAAACACCCAGAAAGCACATTCTCAGGCAGAATAAATTCACGCAGTGCCATCAACTGAAATAGATTAAATTCACATCATTCTTTTTGCCACATAAAAGAAAAATTTATGTCCACTTTTGCATGATGGCCCAAAGATAATGCCGTCTTAATTAACCACAAGTATGCATTTCAAAAGAAGTGAAAGAGAGCAATTTTAACAGTTCTTTTTTTCTCTCATAGTATTACTCAAAGCATGCTACACTTCTCTACCACATCCTTTCTTCATATAACTTCAAAAAAAACAAAATGAACTGAAAAAAAGACACATTTCTACAAATCTCTCAGAGTGATCTTGGAACAAAGAAAACTGCAATAAAACTAAAGAAATCCTCCTCAAAACATAAACTCTGAAAATGTTTGTTGTGATATTTAAAATACTGCACAGAGAGAATAAAAAAATGGAATGACAGAAAGTGGTTGCAAAGCATATTTGAAATCCTAAATCATCAGAGCAACAAGTCAAATATGTAATATTTGTAAATGTAATATGTCATACATTTAGTCAAAACAATGTTGTGCAATCTTTAAACATTATCAGTGAAAAATGCTATTGAACCATGTTAGCAACCTTTAAAAACATGATTTGGGATACAAAACCAGAAAGGGTTTCATTTCCACTCCTCCACTTTAATCAAGGAGTCATTTTACTAAAATTTTCCTATTCGCTTTTCTCGGTTCTTCCCCTGTGGTAAATACCTGCCACTTTCTGTTCTTCGCTCTTGTCTGCATAGTGCAATGCCAAGAACGCTGTGCGCTCAGAAACAAGTACACTGCTTACCAAGCTTAAGGCAGCGTCACATGGAAATGCAAGGGCAGGTCTCAAGGCAGACTGGCTAGAAGGCTGCACTCTGCCCTTCAGAGCAGGACAAACTAATGCACCGAACTATGTTGCTGTTCCAGTATGGCTTTCCAGTCTTCATAAAACCTTGAGTTTCCAGCAACTACATGTCATTTGAAGTATCAGGTTGCTACCTGGGGTAGCCAGTTTACAGCTGCAGCCACACCCCAGATTAGAGAATCATAGAAGAGCAAAATATTTTTATGGTGACTGATCAACACTCTTGTTCTCCAGTTGGGTACTGGATCAAGAGAGTTGCTTTTTTTTCCATTTTTTATAATTTTTCGACAGCTTAATTCCATTTTCTGCCTACATTTTAAAATATTTTAAAATATTCTAACAGTGGAGAACCAAGCAGGTATTTTGTTTGCTAGGTGTCTAATTTTCTCACAGAAATTGAGCAAATCAAATCGGAATGAGCACTCAGAAAGGCTAGTTGCACTAGATTCTTTTTAAACATCGTGTTGAAGTTAAGGTCCATGTATTTGTCTCTGTTCATAGCCATAAATATACCTAAAAGAAGGTGGGATCTTTCTCTAGCATAAATTCCTCCAGGTACAAATTTATAAGCAGTACACCATACGCAGAAGAATAACTCAAGAACATAGGCCAACATGGCTGTAGTCATGGCTTTCCCGGGATGAGGACAATGGATAAAGCGTCCAGCCAGCTGAGGCCACATGCTCATAGTAAAGAGAGCGAGAATGCTGCCTGCAATAGCGGCACTCCAGGTCTGCAAATAAAGGAGACCAACCGAAGACGTTACACCTGTGAGGGGACAGAAAAGAATGGAGTGAGTTGCAGTTAGCTAATATTATCTGCCTTCTTGTTATTCATAGTCTCTCTGGGAAAAGAAAAATTTAAAAAAAAAAGAAAAAGAAAAGATTGGAAAATGTATGTGTGCCCTGCAGCCATGAGAACTACTGCACTGTAAGGATGTTATTTTCCTATAGCCAAAGACAGCCTCTCACTTATCTCAACATCTCATTCTTTTAAAGAATGTTTTACCATTTGCAGACAGTACAGCAAAAGCTGCAAAGAAACTTTATCAGATGCAAAATCCCAACAGGCAACCCCATGAGGCCACCCCAGCACAACAAATGGATCATGCTGTTTGTAAGAGATTAACAGGTAATTACCAGGACCTGCTATGAACCCACTCTGACAGAACAGGGAAAGAATCAAATGGGTTCAGGTGAAGAGAAAAATATTTATTTTCCTGACCTATCTCCCCTTTAGATAACCATATGACCAACAGAACTAAAGGTAGTCTTTATTTTGCCACACACAAACGTAGTCCACATTAAGGTTTTAGTCTTCAAGCTTAAGGAAAATTACTTCAAAAATAGATGCCAGCTCCAGCAGACCCAGATCCCTCTACCGAGCACCCTAAACCCACTGTAGTCAAAAATATTTTGCTCCAGCCGGTCTCAATTGCTCTCAGAGCAATGCTCTCTGAAACAGCTTTATGCACCTGCTCAGGCACACATATACTACAGTCAGACACAGAGAGAAAAGTGCAATAGACACTAGATGCATAAATAAAGGGAGTAAGGGAACAGAAGCAAAACTTTGGCTCATGATTTGCACCTACCTATAAGAAACCAGACAAAACTGGCAACAGAAGACCAACTCCAAAATGAAAGCATCAATCCTTGAGCCAGTCCCGACAGAACTATACCTCTAATACAAAAAATAAGGGAAAAGAAAACCAGTATTCACAAAAGAACTTTTAGATATACCAGCAAGGATCCTTGGTAACATGTTATAATCCTTTTGTTTTAGGTAGTTCTGACCCGAGCACAGCATATCTTTACCTCACATCATACTGCTTTTTTCTCCCCTTTGTAGTCAAATCAAAACTATCCAGCTGAAATTAACAGCATTTTATCATAGCATACAGGTGAACTATGTTTGGCAGCAGAAATACTCCACACAAATATTTTAACAGAATTAAAAAAAGAAGTGAGGAAGGAGGGAGGAATCTACCCTGAACAAAAATATTTTCTTCATGCTTCTACGCCAGAGCACATAGCATTGCTGACCAATTTGCAGAAGCCTTGTGTGTGCTAACCCTAAATTATTAACTATGTCACCTGCAGCTACACCAAGCTGACCATCAAGTTAACTAATCCAGTTTCCTTCTAGAATTTGCAACTTGGGTGAGCAATGCATAACATTAAGACTAAATTCTCTCCAATCAAAACTATTTCTGCATGACATTTAACACAGCAAACCATTTTTTTTTCTAATATGCATTTCCAAAGCAATCTGATTTCCTACCACATTCCCACTGAAGTCAACTCCTAGATTTATTTACTGCATATTACAGATGCTTTTGTTTCATTCATAAATCCTTGAACCTTAGTCTTAATTTATAAAAGAAAGTGTTTTACAATGTGACAATGCAGATCTTATTGCTATTCAAATAAAATAAAAATCTTTTTGGATTAGAAAATCTTAAGGTATATCGGTACAGAAGCAATGCTCAGAGATATGTGATAACATCAATGAACGAGGAGGACGGAGTGAATACTTCTCAGACACTATTCATGAGTTTTACATATAAAGTACCTTCTATCCATTTTATTTTACAGGGATTCTTATACTACTCCCTTCTGCTAACTGAACTCCTTCCAGTAACGCATTAAGTAATATGACATATTTGCCCTCTCTCCCTTCCCAACTTCAAGTGAAGTTGAATCTCTTGATCTGGTGTTGTTTTAATTTTCACCACTCAATGTGGCACATTTACTATTTTGTTCAAATAATAAGAATTAGCCCATGTAATAAGAACTAGCCACACTTACCCATATGGATTAGGATCTGGGCCTGTATGTGGATGTCCACTCACTGCCCATCTAGAAATGAGTGAGACCTCCCCAAATATCCACACAGTGAGGAACATGAGGCTGCCAAAAGCAAATCCTGAAAAAAGCCTGTTCAACTGGGGAGCAGTCCCTCTAACTGCATTACCAGTTATGTTACTTGTTTCTTGTTTCTTCCTGTCTCCACCTAGAAGAAGAGCAGGAATACAGTTGATCAAAGCATCAAAACATATTAGAAAGAGCTGTTAAGAAAAAGATCTACCAAGAGCACAACATATTCATAATAAATTACTGGCTCGGACACAAAAGCTAACTTATCTCATCTTTCACTATAAGAGGAAAAAAATCTCTAAAAACAGGTTCCTAGATCTGTCAGAAAAAGGCACTCACCTCACATGTGCAAAAATGGCAACCTGGCCATATGATCATTCATACTGTTGGAATTTAAATCATTAAATGGCCTTTGAAAATCAGCAGAAAAGTTATTAGCATTTATTTAGAGGATTCTGTTCTCTGAAACCCTAACCTCTGATAAGAACAAAACCTGACACTTCAGAGGAAGCCAAGAATAAACTCCCTTCCCTCTCTCCTCTTCTTTTTCCATGCACTTTAGATCCTCTCTTCTCTGAGGAAAAAGCAGTGCCTTTAGTTGTATAGATCACGCTGTTCTGTCAACTCAGAAGTATTTAAAAACAGAAAGAACACTCATAACATCTTTTCATTAAGATAAGTTTGTGTTGTTGAAGATAACTAAACAGAGGACAGATATTTCATCTACAATTATAGTACTCCAGTAGTACTCCAAAGCAAAGAAATAGAACATGCTTTTTTACTGTGCAAACAACAACATAATTACATATTCCTAATGACAAAAACAGCTATTATTATTGATAAGTGTGTCCTGAAGTATTAAATATTACTGGAAAATAAAAGTACTGAAAATGAGTTTTTAAATCCAGGCATCCAAAATTAGACAACACAACTTATAAATAAAAATGATCGGATTCCTTCATGTGTTTAGACACACACACTACTGATCGCAGCGGCACATTCTCAGCTTCCAGGACAAAATGCACTGTCCAGAGTTTAATATATCAGATTCCAAGTGTTTCTGGAGTGCTAGAAAAAGCACATGACAATTTTATTTTTTTGTGACTCAGATTTTACAAGGTATGGGTACAAAAAGAAGTCACAACAAAGTTTTTAACAACTCCCAAGCACTCCTGAAAATAGTTTCTCTATAAGATATATCTGTTGGACGATACTGTGGTGTCTTGTCATTTAGTCATTTGTATTTCCCAGCAACACTATAGCTGCCATATATTCCCTTCCTAATTTGCAATGAAAGGTCTCACTTATTTTATGTCATGCAACACACAAGTCTACATACAATATATAATTCCAATTTATATCCACTTACAGTTATTTTCACTTATATAAGGTCTTATCTTTCAATTAATTAATTCAGGTTATACTGAGAAGGCACTTCTGAGGATTTAACATGAGCTGCCTTAATTATCCAACCCAACAGTGACTGTTTTTCCTGGCAATGCTACCTTCACAGTTTTAAATGTGATTAGCAGCCCTCCCTGTTGTGACACTGTGCAGGGACTCTGAGAATCCAGGCAAACTTTCAACAAGACATCCTGTCCCCTGCTCCAATTCTTCCTATTTATTTTCCCACATCAGCTGTTCTTCAGCTTTGTCCTATCTCCCCTCCTTTGACAAACTGAAACTTTCAGAGAAAACTGAAAGCGTTAAGAAAATAACAGAGATACCACAGCAGTTTCATGCTAGGAGCATAACCCATTCTGGTCAGGTTATTGTCTAACTGCTGCATTATTGATACAGAAAAGTCTTAACAGTTCCAACATCAACTCATTATAGCTTCTATGAATTTTACTGGCAAACAAAAGCCTGCTACAGTTTGCAAGATCTGTAGCTGGGCTTATGTATCACGTATGTCTAACACCAGACTAGAGGCAAAACAAGGAAACAGCAGCAGCGAAATCAGTGACAGATACACAGGTATGACTTAGGTTGTTCTAACCACGAAGCTGAACCTTCTTTACTGTGATACTCTTACCTGAATAAATTTGCTCTACTGCTGCTATAAAACCAAGTGTCAGTACAACACTGTTGACAGCTTGTGAGCTCCAGACTGGGTTTAGAGATGTATACCAGATCCTGAGAACAAGTAGCATTATCTTGCCTAGAATGAAGCCCCATATCCTGATGAACCTGTAAGAATCAGATTTCAAGCACTAATGCGTTTAAGGAAAAAAAAATCTTTATTACTTAAAAAAATATATATAATCAAAAGAAGCCATTCACAACCCCATCAACGTAAAAAATACCTTTGTAAACTGTTTCCTGACCACCATGTTACTGTTTGAACCAGCAATGAGGAAGAAACACCTGCAGCCAAGATGAATAGTCTAGCTGAAGCACTTGGTGCCTGATATGATGCTAAGCTTCCTACAAACAAACACATACATTTTGCTTTAATGGGCAATAGAGATTAGGTAATAAGGATTTCCTGTGAATCTTTTTTTCTGCAATATAAATGGCTACACATTCATCTGAAAATACTACACATTTTTAAACCAAAGACATGTAGGCATGGACCACAAATGGTTACACATCACTCACATTATAGCAGTTATTATCAGCAGAAAAAAATACATAAAAAGATTATCCAACACTACAGTTATTGCCTCAGTTTAGATACTAGTAGTAATTGATCCCATAACTAGATATATGGCTGAAATATCTAAGCATATCATGTCTCTGAGCAGTGGACTGATATAACTCAAAAGTTATAAAACTTGAGGCTTATCCTCTCTGAGAAGAAACACTCAGCACATATTGCACCAAGTTTAATAAGCAACTGGCCTTACTTTCTTTGAGAAAGTATGAGAATGGGGTGAAAACAGCAGCCTATTTCACCTCCCTGCCAGAGACTGCAGCTCCCCAGACCAACAGAAGAGACTGTTGGGTGCAGCTGTCATCTCCCAAGACACAATGACCTTTAGCGGCAGTCTAACAGCTACCAAGTTACCAACTACCAGCTACACATGTTCTTATAACTTCACCGTTGGAACAGAAACTTCTCACCCATGAAACATTTTTTGCTCCCCAACGTTTGGTAAGTGAACTTGTATCAAACTTGAAGAGTCTTTAAGCCAAGAGGAATAGAAATGGAGCTGCTGACTCACTCTCTCACAACATATGTCATGAATCCTCCAACTGTCTATTTGCTCCTTCTGCCTACAGCAGGGATGGCAGAGAGAAATCAACAGTGGTTTAAGTCACTAACCTTTGCGAAGATGCACTTGCATGGACTTCACCACAGGTTGTTTAACACGCACAGATTTGAGTTGCCAACTTGTGTTGAAATACCCAACCCTGCCTCATCAAATCTTTCTGCACTTGCACTAGTCAAATTAAATCTGGCATGGATTTACCTACTTATATTGCAGACACACCTTCTGCTGAGGTAGCACACCCAAAATGTAAATATATCTCTCCAATATGAATAGACACAATGATGGAGGATTTTTTTTTATGACAAAGTTGAAGAGCATGAAAGGATACAGAAATCAAAACAAAAGCTCTGGGAAAAAAAAAAAAAAAAAAAAAAAAAAAAAAAAGCTTACTTTAAAAAAAAAAGGGGAAAAGTGAAATAAATTGATGGATAAGGGATGAGCCTTTTCTATCCAACGCAAGAATCCCCAAATCCCTAGTCGAGCATGAAGAATTTTCTTTTTTTTTTTAATTGTGATATTAAAGATTGAACATTTCCAGTGGAAAGGGGTGGGGTATGTGTTGTGTAGATTGTTCTGCCTGATACTGCTCAAAAAGCCCCAGAGAAAGGCCATGGCCTTTCTGAAAAGGGAGGAAGATCAAAATAAGGAGAAAGCAAGAAGTGTCCACTAACAGAGAAGAAAAAGTTTGAAAAATGGTTGAAAAAAACGAGGACAAGAAGCACAGTAAGTCAGGATAGGAAGAATTTAAGTGACAGGGCAGAATGATGAGAAGTACAGAGATAAATATGGAAAGACCAACCACGCATCACTGCTTTTGCAAGGACATCTGGACAACCTAAAGCAGTTTAAGGACAGACAGGAGGGAGGCAAGTGAAGGCCGACAGTTACCACTGGTGGCTAAATTCCTTGTTGGGGACAAAGAAGCTTAGAAAGATGCTCTTACATCTTTCCCAAATAATGAAGTTCACCACAGAACAACAGCAAGGAGAGAAGAATGAACAGTAAGGCTAGGACAAGAGGCCAACAATATTGAGATTGTCCAGGAGACATCTCAGGGGGACACGATTGCTGTGAGCATTGGGCATGCTCAAACCAAAGCGAACGTAACAGCTCCACACGGCAAACGTTGGGCGAGGGTGGAAATAAGTATCTCCACTTTTTCCTGCTATGTAGCTGGAAACCTGTTACCATCTCTGTTAATACACCCTAGATGCCTATGGGAGATGCTATTTTGGGGGTTTCTTTTTTTTTTTTTAATATCTTCAGGAGCTTGTGATGCATGTAAGAAGACAGATATAAACAAGCAATCTTTATGCAGCACTATAGGCCTGTCACTACTCTTTATTTAGCAGAACAAGCATTACCTGCAGGATGAAGACCCTTTCATCTTCTCAGTAATTCACTTCCAAGTTAGGCTGTAGCTGCCAAACCTCCCATCAAACTTGCAGAAAATCAACAGAAGCCAAGACCTGCTCAGCTCGCTGAAGACCCAAGAGGCAAGCCCAGATGAAACAGAGTTGGAAGGCAGAAAACATTTAGGCAGGCATTTGTAGAAGGAAAATGAGTGAGGAAGCACTGGAGACTTGATTTAGTGAGAAACATGCAGGATAAAGGAAGTTTTATCTTGAATTTAAAAATCAATCTGTCTTCCCGTGGAACAGACAGAATATGAAACTCTTCTCATATTCACGGTGAGCCTGTAACTCCACCAAATATGCTACAGGCATATAAATACATTCAGCAATAACAAACCATGTCAGCACTCAGAAAGTAAATCAGAAAGTTAAAAAAAAAAAAAAAACACACACACAAATAACCCCATCCTTTTACCCTTTTACGCAAGTCAGATTACTTTTATAATAGTTCCAGATTGTTCTGTAATATCTGGTCCCAAGTCATTGTGAAAGATAGTTTAAAACAAAAATAAAAAACAAGCAAACAAACCAAAACTAACAACAACAAAAAAATACTTGCTCTGCTGATTTCTATGTAATATTGAAAACACTTTTTCCTATTGAGCATGACTTGTACTAATTTAAAAGCTTCTAGAAATACAATTGAATGAAATTAGCCTTTAATGAGGCAGTACTATTCCAAAGTAATTCAAAAAATATCCCTCTGCTTGCATCTAAAAGCTTAAGACAGGCATAAAGTTGTGAGGAAGGAAAGAACTTTTACTCCATAAATGATTTTATCAGCTTCTAATTTTATCAGAATCACTGGATTTTTAAGACAATTTGGTATGTTTATGCTTATGCCCAGACAACGAAGGTGGAATTTACAGAACACTACAGTGAATGCTTACTTACCAACCATAGCCAGCCTCAGAAGGGCTAGGATATACTTGTTGTTAGCCAGCTTCCAAAAAGGACCAATTATCAAGAATGCTGGAGAAAGGAATGCAACAGCAGAAATCTCTACACCGGTGAGTGCCAGTGTCTGAAGGGGGAAGTAATAGATCATCGGTGGCAGTGCATGGTAAAGAGACCAAGAAATATAGCCTAAAGACATAAAGAAAAAATCACGTTTTCCACAACATGGTTTCCTGGAGACCACATATATATATCATTTCTACATTTCTAAATGTAGAATATTAAATATATTTGAAAGTAATCTGGACAACAACAGTAGTTTTCCATGAAGAAATATTCACTATTTTGAGTTAAGTAAATGTATTTTTCACAGGAGCTAGAATGCTAAGAAGAAGCAAGCTCTTCTCCCACTCACAAAGTTTGGGAAAACCTGCTCAGTCCTGGGGGGACAACATTCAGAGGGGACGACGCTGCGTAAGCCAGCGACACAGCCACGACCTCGGGTGTCCCTGGAGGCAGAACCATGGTTCAGTGACCTGTCCTAGTGTGTTGGGCGCTCCTGCCCCAAGGCTCTACCCGTTCGGTCCGCAGGACTGAACCCCAGGGCCCCAAAGCCATGTTACTTGCGCTGCCATTCGCACTGTGGGAGATGCCAGAGGGCCGCAGACAGGAGGCCTGGCGACCACCCCGGCATCGCACCATGGTGTGCGAGGCAGCAGGGCACATTGGGGACCGGTTCTACGAGCGAGAGCACAAACATTTAAGCGAAAGCACGCAATAAATCCCAGAGTCAAGCGTCAATTCCGCTTCAAGCAGCCAAAAGGTATTGCGGCACACGGAAATTAAAAAAAAAAAAAAAAAAAAAAAAGGCAGCGTAGTGCAGTAAAACCCAAGGAGGACGCCAACCAGCGACCATTACTAATTCACTGTCGCTGCCAGAGTTTATTCCAAAGCGCCGCGAGCTGCAGCAAGGACGAGACGAAGCTCGCGCGCGCGGCGGGCAGCGGCAGCGCAGGTGCCGTTAACCGCCGCCCCGCCGAGCAACCGCCGCCCGCGCCCCGCGCCGCCTTATGTAGGCGCCCGGCCGCGCCCCCCCATTGGCCCGGCCCCTTGGCCAATCGCCGGTGAGGGCCGCCGCCGCTCCGGCGCTCTCGTTGGCCGCAGGTGAACGCTCGTGTCCAATGGGAGAAAGAGGGCGGGGAAGGAGGCGGGATGAAGGACGGAATGGGCGGGGCGATACCGGGAGGGCCCGCCCCCTGCCTGTGGGAATCCCTGCGGTGATTGGTCGGGAGTGGC
>JAWLRI010000344.1:3993681-4010166 GCA_034781795.1 Crypturellus tataupa | reverse complement strand
CGCGGCCCGCCCGGCACGCGGCGGCCCCGGCGCCCCCTGCGCCCCTTCCCGCCTCTGCGGCACGAGGCGGGCATCGGCAGCCGTGGGGTATGGAGCCCTGTGGCTTTTGGGTGTTTCTGGCTTTTTTTTTGTCCGCTTGTCAATCACTATGCTTGCCTGTCGCTTACGTCTTCATTCCATAGGAGCTGGTAAATAGTGTAGCGGCAGTGCAGTGCCGATGTAGCTTACCCTTTGGATGCGTGTGGCAGGCAGGAGCGGTCGTTAGCGGGGGAGCATCCCTCGATGGAGACGGTACTGACAGCAGAATAAGCCGGCGTCAAATCACTGAAACTAAAGCATGGACCTCGCTAGACGCATGACCGTTATCCATACAACTCTGACACACTTGTTTTGCCACCATTCCTTGTCGTCTCAATTAACCTTATTTTTCGCTTCAAGCTTATCCAGGGAAAAAAATCCCCTAATGTTAAAATGATCTATTAATCAGCACCTGTTAATCTACTCTGCAGTCCAACGAGGCTTGGCTAACCATAAAATTTCCTCTGAATTTTGGTTGATGCTTTGAAAACATGCTGATATTTCAAACCTCCATAAAAGAACTGGAGTGTTTTGATAGAAAAAAAAAAAATCCTCTTTAGGGAAAGAGGAGGGATAACACTCACAGATGAAATAACTTAATTCTTCCTTTCTTTCCTGCAAGTTCTAGGTCACCTACTAAATGCATCTTTCAGGATGGATAAGGAAAGTCATCCCAGAAGTGCCACCAACTACTGCAGGTTTAGGATTATGCAAATAATGGCACCATTTCATCCTGCTGTGGCATGACACAAATGAAACAAGTAAGTCCAGATCCATAGCCTGAGCAAATGAGATGCACTACGATTCCCAGAACACAGCTGCTTTTGTAGCAGCGTAGCATAGCTCAAAGGATATACCCCAATGAAAAATACCTGATATAATTTTGCAGTACATTTTCTAATCACAGTATCTTGTTCCATGTTTTAGAGGTGGAGTTCCTGTAAAACTAGACAGGACAGGAATCAATAAGCTGACAATATGGTGTTTGTGTGCTTTCCACTAAACTCATTGAAAATAATGCAATTTGTGGCACATAGGCACTTTATTCTGAGTATTCTCTCTGCGATTCTTAGTAACTGCTAGGTTTGCCATCAAACCTAACATGAAGTTACATTCCAGTTATGTCTATGGAATTGGCAAGCAGGACACCTCTGAGCACAAGAAGTTTTCAGGTGTGATGTTCTCTCAAAGGCAAACAGCATAAACACAAGTTCTTAATACTTGCAAGTGGCTTGATTACATGCATATGAGTAGGAATGCCTTTCACTATACATATATTTATTTTTGAAGTGCCAAATGCATAGTTGATAAAACAATAGCATTTCATTTACATGGATATCCAGCAATGTTCTACCAGCAAGGTCAATATAACCTGCTACAGTGAGATTTTCCGGTCACTACAAAGATGGGGGAAGTTGCTTTTCCGTATTACCTAGAAGGGATGTATCTAACCAGGCAGAATTAAGCAGCAGGGGAAAATGCCAGAGAAGTGGAGAAAAATAGTATAAAAGTAGAAACAAATGAATTCTAAAAACATGACTGCAAAAGCTGGGGTGACTGAGCTTACATTTACTGGCTGGGCACCTGTCACGGTCACAGTGGAAGCACAGAGACTTGTAGGTCGTTAGGTACCTACTCTGTTTGCACAACAGTGTTAACTTCTTAATCGTTACCTTTACCACTATTCCGCAAAACTGCATGTACATATTCATATTCATAAACATTAAATAGATTTCATGGTTGCTTTCTCAAGGTTACAATATGCTGCCTACAAAATACTGTAGGTGAGGCTGAGGTTAGGCTTATTTTCCATCTCTTGGAAATCAGCCTTAAGAGGCAGGGCTAATAAATACTGCAACTCTCACTAAAGACTTTTCTCTGTAAAATAAACTGTGGCACATTATATGCTAACATTGCCCCAGGGGAATTCCAGTAATGTACCCTGTGCAAGACTCCTGATTCACTTTAATATGTACTAGAAATACAGGTACCTTGTATTAGAAATACAGATACTTGTGCCTTGTCTGGTACAAGTAAGTCTGACTATTACAGGAGCTGAGCAGCTACAACCCCATTGAAATGCTGGTCTTTACTATAGAAAAGAAATTATCGAGCCTAAAAGAACAGAAAATTTGGTGGCAATTTCACTGACTTCTCCACACTGGGAAGTGAAAATCCTAAACCTAGTAATTGGCAGCCATTCACCTCAACTGAGAGACAGACCAGATATAGAACATATTCAGGAATCAGATAACAAACCAGGACATAGAAAACTATTACAAAGTTTATTAGAAATGAAGACAGAGTCTAATATTGTACTCGGAAACATGTTGACAGTTCCCTACAGTGTAATTCTGATATGGTTTTCCATGCTGTAAATATTTTCATACTGCTACATTTTTTTTAAGCACACTGTGCTTGCATTACTCCAGGTCTTTGCTTCCCAAGGATTTTCTAACCAATTAATTCTGTCTGTGTTTGCCTAACAAACAAACAGACCGTATCTAACACACTCTGTGCTGGCTGTTCCTCTTTCCCGTGCTTTGTGCACACACAGAGCGGGGAGGGGTCTGCCCTTGGGGCACAGGGTGAGCCCCAGGCAACCCGGCCGCCCTGCAGCGTTTCCTGAAGGGTCCCTGGGACTGCAGCCGCAGATCCGCTGCGCCTTCCGCGGGTCTGTGAGGCCTCACGTCACTGACCCTCTCCCACCCTGACCATAGCAAAGTCCACAGCTGAGCGTTCAGCCCCTTCCTGGTTGTCTTATTTTTGGTATCTCTCGTTTTTTCCCTTGATCTGTAAGGTTAGTTTTGCACTCAGAGGCGAGAAATGGGAAAGGATCTCTCTCTTTTGGTTTGTGTTTATTATTTTGATGCACTAACATTCATTAGTTTCTATGCACCAGCTTCTCTCCATTTTCATGGCTCTTATTTACACTAAGGTAAATGTTGAGACAAAAGACTGTTTGCAGAATATTCTAAGTCAATTGTAATAACCTACTTTCCTTTTAAAGTCACTCTAAAAACAAATCTAACCTGATTTCTAATAGGCACTTTTATACAGGAGGGCACAAGAATCCAAGGAACCGCTACCTGCGGGAACGCGGAGAGGAGACAGCCATTCCAGGACTCTCCTGTTCTATGACCGGCTTTAGCTTAACCAGTAGGAAATGACCTGTTATTATAGACTTACCCCGCATGAGAATTGCTTGTTAGTTGTTTTTCACAGTAAGGCTTATGGTGGTGTGCTTTCCGTTTCTCATTTCCCCGTGTTTCTCTCCCACCTTACAAATTGAAGTGACCCTTCCATACTGATGTATTCAGCGAGCGCATCACGGAGCCTCCAGTACATCATTTTTACCCATGATTTAAAGGATATACCTTAGACTACAGAAGACAGAGAATTTTTAATTTATTTTTTCACAGCTGGCTTCAGACATCATCCTTGCTAAACCCCGTGGGAAGAGCACATTTTGCCACAGTAAACCCCTACGGTCCGCAGCAGGAGTTATATTAGCAAGTTGATGGGTTTTCTTTCTTTCTTTCTGTTTCCAGCGGCAGCCTGTGCGCGCCCCGCAGTGGCCGCAAGATGGCGGCGCAGCCCGCGGCGACACCGCTTCCCCGCGGCGCCTCAGGCCTCGCAGCGCTGCGCGCCTCTCCGGGCAAAACCCGAGCCCTCGTTCAGAATACGGGCCTTCCTTCACGATAAAGCAACTGCACAAAGTGCCTTTGGTACACTGGTACATCAGAGTGAGGCTTCCCCTCTCCTCCGCAAAGGAGGCCGTGCCCCGGAGGGCCTCGCTGCAGCGCTAAACTAGTTGTCGTGATGATGATTTTACTAGCAGCACCTGCCCCTGGCCTGTGAAATGTGTGCACTGGTTAATATGCTAGTAAGTGCTGGGTTTGCTCTCACCTTCTTCCCTAAGTAGCCCGAGAAGTCTGAATGTGGCCACCATTACTATTTGGAAGAGGGATTATTAAACTGAAAATAAATTATACAAAGGTGGCAGTTCCCTCAGTCTGAGACCAAAAAAGCAACAGCAACAGCAAAACAACAACTTCCTGCATTCTGCTTCCTTATCAGCTAGTCAGAACAATCAAAAATGTGAAATCTTGCAAGAGTCCTTTGTTATTTGTTTCTTCTATAAATGACTTCCATGGAAGTTCTTATAGAATAGAAAAACTAGTGGTTCAAACAGTTGATCCCTACAGATCACACTAATTAAATATTTCAATTAGATAAAAGAATTACATAGCAGAGGAATTCTTCCCGGGCACAACCCAGCTAACAGTACATACCATGGATTGTTACAATAGTAGTTACAGAGTTAGATACAGATATTACCAGGTCGGTGGTAATAAGCACAGAAACACAGAATGGCTGAGGTTGGAAAGGACCAACCCCTGTGCTCAAGCAGGGATAATGTTATAGTCAAAATAAGAAAAAAGACAAGCAGTCCTTTTTGTTTGTTTGTTTGTTTTCCGATGGGTCGATGGGCCGATTTTTCTGGGACGGTAATTGTCTCTCTTTCCAAAACACAGTGCCCCAAAATACTTGGACACTCTTAACTTCCTCAGTGAGGAGGCACTATGTGTGATAAATGCTAATAATTCATTTCAATAATATTTTGATGACCTGAACCCTGTCCCTTTTCCTTATTCTTGCCAGTAGCACTTGCATCCTAAGCAGGAAGGGTACCAGGGACCTGCTGAAAAGTCTTCTTATTCGGAAGACTCTTAATTATGTTGAAGTGAGAATGTATCTGAATGACTTCTGAAGGCAATACAGGAGATTAATGGCAAGCTGAGAGTTGTCATAACAACCTCTTTCACCTCAAAAAACTCTTTTGTACTGTTTATTTTCCCCAGTGACTCAGCTTTTTTATCCTTAGAAAAGAGGTGCGGCACTTAACTGCTGCAGCAGGTAGAAGGTGTATCAGTCAGTCGTAGTGACCAGTGACAATTTTTATATAACTCTGCACAGGCAGGAGTCTTGAACAGGCAAGGATATGAGGATTTAGTGCTTTTGATTGACATAGACCTCTTTAAATTTAGTTTTATGTTTTTCTAAAGCTCTTAGGAATCTGTTTCTCTTGGATTCTTTTAAAATCACAGTAGTGACTGTGTGGTGTTTGTTGAAGATATGGATTTGGTTTATGACAGGCTCACATTTCTGTCCCATAGAATCAAAGTTTCAGATCCTGGGAATGAGAGTGGAACCAGTGCAACATATAGCGATTTTGGGCAGTGCCCTAAAGACTAAATCACCCTTCAGTATAGTCACAATTGGGAAGGTTTGAGATGACTTGCTTGTATTTATTTTCATTTCTCTATGGCTGAAAGCTTTATCATGACCCAATATATTATTTTACCCTTTACTTTCCTGTTTGAATTAGGCTCCATGCATCTCCATATTGCTAATGAGTGTTACACTATGTTCTAAACTATGTATGTTCAAGTTGTTCGGGTATTACCTACTGCAAAACCTTCCAGCATGGGTGTTACCATTCCTAGGTAAATATTGAACGTGTAGGAACTGGCTACTTTGGCTTTTTACCTTTGTACCTAGCAGGAAGAAGCGTACAACACACTGCTGCCGCTGGCCAGGACTGTTAACAAAGACTGCAAGGAAGACGGAGACAATGTCTTCTGAAATAAGCCAAGAGAAAAATCAAACAGCCCCACTAAAGCGAGTTGGATGGGTAAGCTGGGTTGTCTCTCTCCTTTTTGGTGCTATTGTTAGGAATTAACTAGGATTTTGCATTCTTATTCTTGCTGAAGAGATAAATAGATACCTGTTAACTTTGGCAAATAAATAAAGAGAGGAAAAGAGTGTTTCTTACTCCTGCTTGTTCACTGCACTCAGAGGGCTGGGAACTTTTGATTCTCAAGCCTCTGAAAGTGGCCTGTAATTTATGCTAATTGAGAATGTTACAGAAGGTGTTTTGAGCTAGTTAAGAACTGGCTGAGACCTAGTTAAACAGCCCTAGTACAGCCCTAGTTTAGTATAACCTGTCCCACTGCCGTGTTGGGTGCATGTGTTCAGAAGGGGAGAAGGGGACTGTAGCTGCACTGGAACGTGGCCCAGTCCTGTACAGAAGCTGAGCATTCTCCTCTGCTGAAGAAATCAGCTACCTGCAGGGAACAGATTTTTTTTCCATTTTATATTATGAGCACATGCTAATTCACTAAACCAAAGGGAATTTTAATGTGATACAGCCTTGTGGATAACCACTCACTGCCAGCAGCCAACGTGGGCTGATCTGTGAGGGAAGGCAGCCGGGGGTATCTGTGAGGCAGGCAGGGGCAGTGCTTGGCAGGGAGACAGTCTCACAGTGCCCAGAAGAGAGGAGGAGAACAGGTCCAGGGATGTTGGTTGACTTTGGTAACAACTCAGTGTTAGCGATGAGGCAGGTCTGAGGGTAAGGCAGGAAGTCAGGGTGGCTCATCATGTTAAAAACCAAGGTGCAGTCTCACCTACAACACAGTTGAGGCAAAGGCCTGAGGTTAAATACAGCTTCCTGAGCCAAGGAGCAGAGGTCTGGGGCAAAGCTTCTCCCAATTCTTTCTCCCAGGCTAGCTGTTGTCACTGATGACAATTCAAGGTTACACAACTGTGCTTAGAACTGGCTTGGAACATAAGCAGCTGAACTTCTGGTGGGGTGTTTGTGGAGGATAAGAGGTTGCAGAGCCTGTTTGTGCACTTGGGACCCTGACATTCATTTAGTTATCTTTCTCTTAGCCAGTTCAGGTTGTATATTTGCTGTATGAGCAAAATTCATGTTCTGCCCCATGACCCTGCTGTGAAACTAGTTTGGAGTACGTTCTTACCAAAGCAGTGCAACCATCAACTTGCATAACCTTAAAGTGAAATGTGTGACTGCAGCCAACAAATGCATTTCATTATTATAGCTGCAAAATCATCCTCTCAGTAGATTAATGTGCTCTTTTCCCAAAGCACTGCTTGTTCTATGAAGTCTTTTTTTTTTCTTTCAAGAACAGTTAAGGTTTTAGATATTGCAATTTTACAGAAAAGAACTGAAATGTCAACTACTTTTGACTCATGACAATAGCTGCAGCAAAGAAATTGGAGTAAAATTTTTGGAGTAAGAACTATTACACTTATTTAAATACCCAGATGATGTATATGTGCCAAAACTGATCACCTCATGTAGAAAAAAAAATAACTACCGATAACCAGATCTCCATATCATGGATACTAGAATACGTGAAAGAATCACTATTCTTCTATAGTGAAAGAATCACTATACATGAAAGAATCACTATTCTTCTATACTTTTTTTTTTTTTTGTCTTCCACTCAAACCAAAAGGAAAAAAACAGCTACTATAAACTTAAAGAAACTTGTTGGCAAGCTAATTATTACAAAGATAAAGCCAGTCTGTTTGAGTACAATGAATCACATAAGTATGTATAATGCACAGAGAAGAAGTTAGACCAAGGGAATCTGACAAAGCTTATGTTGATCCTTTTTTGAATACTTTCAAAATCTACTTCTACTCAACTTCATTTGGCTTCTGTACTGGCCAGATCTCACACTACCCTTGTTCCTTATTATTTCTGTTCCAGAAGCTGATATAACTCATGAGAATAAAGTAGTTGAAAGGAAAAGGGAATATACTTCAGAGGTGAACTAACAACTGATTTTTTTTGGAAAGTATAGGCCAATAGGATAAATGGCTTATCTTTAAAATCTGTGTAATTCTTTTTTATTACTTATTGAGTTATCAAGTATTTTATCACACTGCTAAAAACAAACAGTAATTTTTGATTGTTTGGAATTTTTTTTGCATTGCACTTTATTTGTGCTTAAAACTATTTCTCTTCTTACATGATTTTTTTCCTTGTGAGGTAAAATTCAGTAAGCTAACCCAGGGTTATCATTTCAGCCAATGTTTTATTGTCCCATCTCACAAAATCATAATAGTGAAGAAATTGCAAGGATCTATGAAGAATGCAAAAGGGAAAGTTTCTGGTACAGAGGTGAGTAATCCAAACTTGTCCTTATCTCAGTGAGAATGATTGCTTGATGTATTTACACAAAACTGGTGAAAAAAATGCCTTGCAATTTATTAGAACATGCTTTTTTTTTCTTTTGGAATATTATTGTGGGTCAATTCTGTCACCTAAGTTTAAATTGAGCAATGTATCAGTACAAATTTGACTTATTTTTATAATCACTTTAAGTAAAAAAGGAGCCAAATTAAGCTCTTACTAGTTTACTGCAAACTTAAATTGATAAATTTGAAGTTGACATTCTTTTAATGAAGTCAGTTATTAAACCAACTATAGAAATGTTTTACTTATTTTTGCCTTATGAATGTATTCAAGAAGTGAGTAGGTCAGTGTTGAGTTTTGAGAATAAGATCGACAACTATAACCAAGAAATATCAAGCTAGCAGGATGGCAAAACTAAGGGCTGAATTCACAAAAGGAATTTCAGTGCTGTAGTAAGTATTTAGTATTTAGCCATTACTGGAAATAAAATAAAATAAAATAAAATAATCCCTAACTGCTACTAGAGAGGATTATAATTGTCCAAATGTTGTAATTACTGAACTGATACTGTTTAAAATGGATCTTCCCCTGCCTATTTTGTAAGCGTGATCTAAAACAGCTAGAACCTGTTCAGTTGTGCACAGGGCACAGTTAATGTCACATAAAAACTCATGGGGACTCTTTCTCTTTTCTTTGCTCAGTTGCCTCTTGGTTAAAGAGATAAAAGAATCCTAGTTTTGAGTCATTCCAATCACAAAAGCAGCTGTACTTACATCTACTTTCTGAGAGTCATAGCTGGCCATCAAATTATGAAGCATTGATTTTGCTCAGTATTTAGATTGTTTCACTCATATATAAATCAGAGCTGGGACTGGTACTCCTGAGTGTGACTTAGTCACTGCACTTTGCAGCAATGCAAAGCTGTCCAGCTCAGTATTGTCACAGAATCGCAGAATCGTGGAGGCTGGCAGGACTTCTGGAGACCTAGTCCAACCCCCCTGCTCAAGGACAGTCAGCTAGAGCAGGTACAGGCAAGTGAATGGCTCCAACCTCCTCAACCTCTCTAGGCTACCTGTTCCAAAATTTGACCACCGTCCCATTAATAAGCCTTTTTGTGTCTGTGTGTTTTGTTTTTCTTTTCTGTTGTACTTAAGTGGAATATTCTGTATTTATGTTTGTGCCCAAAGCTTTCCATCTTCCCGGGAAAAAAAACTCTCCATCTTTTTTATTGTCCCTCATCAAGTTTTTTATATACATTCCTAAGATTCCCCCCTATGCCTTTTCTTGTCTGGCCAGTCAGACCCCGTCCTTTCAGCCTCTCCTTGTATGAGATGCTCCAGTCCTTTAATTATCTTTGTGGCCTTTCACTGCAGTCACTCCAGTAGGTCCATTAAGACTTCATTGTAGTTTCTTGTGTACGAAATGTGCCTGCAATAAGAAGAAATGAAATAACCCAGTCCAGAACTCCCCGTAGAATAACTTTTTTCAAAAGGAAGATGAGGTGATTTGTTCAGTGCAGGGCAACCAGGACCTCAAATCTGCAATAGTCCCTCACAGGAGAAAATGGCCCTGAGACAGAACAGATATTGCTGCATTCTCACAACTTCACCGTTTGCTTACTTTTAAAGAAAGCATTGGCCCCTTCCTGATGTTTGAAAGAAGAGTTTAGGCATCTCATAGCAAGACAGCACATGATTTTAAGTCTAAAGTACAGATGGTTCGCACCCTGCATTTCCATCTGCCTAGATAGTCACTTTGCAGCTCAGCTGTGGGCTTCTTCAGGTTGATTCTTAGACTCCAGTGCTACCCACACAATGACTGGGGAGCATGACTACCCAGCTCGAGTTTGTGAGATTTATTTGATGTTAAGGCAACTAAAAGAATAGATACTCAGTGTTCTAGTGCCTGATTTTTCAGTTCATTGTGTATTTTTTATACAAAATGCACATTTTCTGAAGGGAGAAATCTGAAAGGGGTTTCAGCATTTAGCTGGAGCTCCTGCCATCACTAATTTTGCAGAATTGAAGTAAGATATCACAATTCTGGGAGTTACTGCTTATATAATGCATTAGCTCCAGAGGTTACAACATCTGGAGGTCCAGTGTGAGCATATGCTTGCTTTGAAGAGATTGTATTCTGAATGAACAGATGTAATAGGTGACTAAGACAGTTACTCAATGTTGGTTTTACAGAGATGATATTAGAAGAATAATGTATTTATTGAATAAATAACTAATTTTGTCTGATAGCAGAGATGTTCATTCTTCTTATTTTTACAGCTCTTCCTTTGTCTCTTGGGAGCATGCTTGTCACCCAGGGCCTAATCTCGAAAGGTAAATAGAAAAAATACATGTACAAGTACAGTTATTTTCAGATTGACCTACATTATGAAAATGAGACTCTAAAATTACTCCTGAAGTGCAGATTTCCCTAAAGCTTTCTGTTTTCCAAAATCAGTATTCTTCTCACTCATTGCCATCATTGTTAAAATGATTTGATTATTATTAGCTATACGTAGTCACCTTCATCCTTTTGGAAAAAAAAATGTGAATCAAAAAAAAAACCTTAATGAATTCAAAGACTAATGGCCAGGTTTTGTCACTGTGACTATATGTATGCTAGTGGAGTCTTCACAGGGGTTGCCTGTGGGGCAAAGCATCCTTAAATCTGAGAAGGGGCATCAGAGTCTGGTACTGTAGCTGTTAAATGCTGTTTTATTTGGAAAATGCTGGCAACATTTTTACAGTGACCACATATCAATATGAATACAGCTTTGGTGCAGAGGGACAAGGAATACTGCCAAAATGAGAAGAGAGAGAGCTTTATATAGAGATGACTTCTGGTCTGCAGAGTAAGACAAAAGACAATTGTGCTCCATTTGTGTAGTGAGTGAGCCTGGGTCTCCTCAGCACACCTCAAGTTTCCTTTCTGGGGATCTTGATTGATAATACCACTGAATGTAACATCTTGGGTAATGAGTGAAGGAGAATTGCCCTGAAGATTGCTAAAATGAGTGTATCTCACATAAGTAAAAAAGACAGAGTAAATGCCCATTTCAACAATCATTATTGTGCCTTAACAATTGCAAATGTTTTTTTCCACCTTCTCCCTGCCAGGACCAAATTTAAAATACACAGGTTTTGCATAGCTGGCTGTTGGCAAAAGCCTTTGCCCTTGGCCCAGAACAAACTCTGTTCCATCTATTCGCTGCTCTCTGAGGAGCACTGGGTGCTGCCTCCGGAAGGGATCGGGGGCCCCTGAGCCGCCCGGTGTGGAGCGAAGGCAGCAGTGACAGCAGTGCTCCAGCCACGTGGCCTCTGCTGGGCAGGCTGGGCACCCCGGTGCAGATGCTCCAAGGAGCAGCTGGCTCTGACTCCTCGAGGTCCAACTTGGGCAATGTGGATTTGGGAGGGAAAAGCTAGGCAAAATCTTTCTGTTTTCTTATTTGTTCAGTATTCTGTATTGTCCTCCTAAGGTCCAAAATATCAGTATGACTTTGACTGGTCAAAGGAGGAGACTAGATATCTCTAATTAAAGTTAACACTGCTCTGGTCTGTGGCCGCAGAATGCTGCCGAAGACCGGTCTGGGTCATGTTCTCTTAGCACAAGGAGCAAGACCCTGAATACGAGATTCGAGTTCCTGTTGCACTTGCAAGATTTATCTGTGGTGGGACATGGCCCATCACCTCTCCTCCAGTGCTGCACTTGTCACCTGTGTCACCTATGAGGAGCCAGGCTGCTCTCAGGTGATCTGCACATTCAGCTGCCACGTGGACTGAATGCTGTGCAGTCCAGAGGTTTCTCCTCGTGTCACTTAGGTCTGTGCTAAGAATGAGTGGAATGTGTCCTGATGTTCCTAAATCTAGATTAGCGGACTTTGGAGTTTTTTGTATCTCTTCAGCTTCAGAAGTACAAAACCTTCTAGGAATAATCCCATCTCTGGTTTTGAGTGCTGGTGGTTCTCTTTCAAGTGAATAAGCATTCTAACTATTTCACTGTGTTGCAGGCATCTTCTCCGCAAACCCAAGGTTTGGGTCGTTACCTAAGATGACAAGTAAGTTGGACCCAATTCTAAAATAAAAGGAAAGTTATCTACTAGCAATCTGCAAACCTCAAATAACTACACTTTCTTGTGAACAGCAGAGGTGTCTCTCTGGATATCTTTTCAAATTCTTCCTTTTTTGGATTTTATGACATGTTACCACAGCGACTTACGAAAGCAGAATTCTCCTATGTTTAAAAATAAATGTATTCATTTTTAAAAAAATGTAAACTTTTCCTGTAGCAGTTTATATTTATTTGATCTATTCTTTCGAAATGGCAAAAACTCAGATCCCATCTTTGTTTAATAAACAATGTTAACCTCATTGATGTGTCATGCTTAACAGATGACACAGCTAATGTATTAAGGAGCTATGGTGCTATGTGTAAGAATGTGTAAAATAGTATGTTCCTTTAATATGCTCATTTTGCTTATCTTAACTGGCTATTTTAGGCTGGGATTGCTGAAGAAAATGAGAACAAAATACAAACTGTCATAATTATGCTGCTATTAAATGTTGAAAAAACAAAGTTTGGATCCATCTGAGAATGGTTTTGTTTAACAGATAATTGAGGAAGCTTAAGTATCCTTGTTCTTATTTGCATTCTATAATGAGTGAAAGCCCCACTGAGATGGTATGGAAGGCTGAGGTTCCAGCTTCTTGGAAATCCTAGGAAGCTAGTGTTGGAATGGTGGTCCTCAGAAATACCACAGTGTACATAAAAGGGCAAGGGAAATTAGTGCTGACATTGTGACTGAATTTCACCTTGAGCTGCCTTTGCAATCTGCTCCTCTGAATCTGGAATCTTGTAATTCCAGTTGAATCCGATACCCTTTTCCTGTCCGTGTAGCTGCACTTCAGTAGTAAGTGAAATAATTCCCATGATACAGTATAACGCTACATGTGTTTGTGAAGGATTTAGAGAAGACATTATATGTAGATCATTGCATGATTAAAGAGGAGCCAGTTAAGGCTCCTCATTTAAATTCATATAGTAACAGTATTTTGTGATCTGTCTTTACAGTTGCCGGCATCTTGGGTTTTGCCGTTGGAAAGATGTCATACATAGGAGAATGCCAAAAAAAGTTCCAGAAAATTGGTATTGCACCATGTGGTCCATTACAGAAAAGGTTTGTCCTTATTTAGCTCACTAATCCTAAATCAAAATATTTTAAAAGTAGAACAATAATATAATGCAGCAAAACCTGGTATTTAAATTCAGTGTTCAGGTTTTGAGGTACTATTCTTCTGTCCTTAAGTTACATGTAACAGTATTAGGAACAACCACCACCATATTCTTTAAAAAGAGCAAAATAAAATGTGTAATGCATGTTATTAGGAAATCTATAATTTAGATAAAATTATTTTACTTTTTAACTATGTTGGAACAACATTTACTGGTTCTCTTTTAACCTAGCATCATGTCTCTCAAGTGTCTTCTGATCTTTATTACTTGGCCTTTTGGTCTTCCTTTATCGCGTACATCAGGCCAAATGTCCTGCAGTTGTCCTTCCCTGTGCCCACTTTATTTGTCTTCCATATTGTAGGCATTGTCATCATACTTGCAAAGAATGTGAAAAAAAAGTGGGATCAAATGAGAAAGAGGGTCCAGTGCCTTCAGCACCTTAGTCTCAGGTAGGCATACTTGACATTTAAAATAAATTCCTAATTGTTTTGAAAGTTCAGTGGTTTTCTTTCTTGAAAACAATATAGTGAAAATCATAGATTTTGTTTAATTAAAATCTAAGGATTGAGTAAATCTTCTCTATCTGTAGTTTCCTAATTAAATTTGTTTCTTCATTTTTGTCTTTCACGTTAATTTTATATTCCTCATTTCCGAGGAATTTCTAATTTAGCTGCAGCAGCCTCATTAGAAACACTGTTAATTCACACAGAGTTCATCTGGATTGTGTGATGACTTGTATGAAAACAAATATAACTCCTTTCTATTTCCACCTGTTTTTTTCCTTAAGAATCAGACAGTTGTAGATGATGATATTTGTAAAATACACTGACATACTGAGATTCTAAAAGCATAGGCTGTTGGAAATGGATTAGTTAGTTAGTTAGTTAGTTAGTTTATTTATTTGCAGCCCTAGTATTCTTTGGCTACAGCCTTCGTGTAGGCAATATGAAAGGGGTACTGCTCAGGGAAGACCTGGGGGTGAAAAATAGAGGAAAACCACCCCCAGAGTGGACAGGGACAACTCATGTGATCCTTTCACCCTGAAAAGGGAAAGCTCCCCTTGAGAAAAAGGAGGCTTTACCGGGTTAAAATGGAAGCAGAGTGGATTATTAAAAGCACTTTCGCTCTTTGCCTGTGAGAAACCAGGCAGCAGCCAGCAGCTGCACTTTTTAAAGGCATTTTACACATTCTTCATGTTGTAAACTGTCCTACATTCTCCCCAGCAAGAGAATGTGTGAAAGGCTTTGCAAACAGCTTAGCTGTCTGGAGCAGGGGGGAGCGAAGGGGCCGTCTGAAATCCCAACACGTGAATTCATTGCAGCTCTGACTGTGCCTCGGACCAGGAGTTGGATAGGAGAATGTTTGAACGGGCCCTCTTTGGCCTACGCTGTGCAGGAGGTTAAAGATGGTCCCCATCTCCCTCTGAACTGTATCACTGGGGTCAATCTGTAAGGAAGAGTATCCCAGCAGAACTTGCCACCTTACCCAGCAGCAGGGTTTTTGATGTTTTTTCTTAGTATGCAACAGTCTGGCTTGTCCTGAAGGGAGCCTTTGGAACAGATTCCTGGTTTTAATAAACTTTGCCACTGCTTGGGATTTTTATGTCAAGGCCTGCAAAACTCAGGCCCTGGCAGAAGATGCACTTTGCCATAGGCTAATCCAGCAGGTCAGTGCTCTTCTTAATCCCAGCTATAGAGATCATACAGTGATTCAACCGAAGTAGCTCACTGCCCTAGCTGGAAATTAATCCCATAATGAAAGGGGACAAAGTCGAAGCCCCAGACTTTGCTTAGGGATTGCTTGCTAGTGCCAGCACAGGGAGGGAGCTAGCCCCTTCCAGCAGTCTCCCTCAGCACAGAGCAACTGTGAATGACACCCTGAATCCATCAGCAGTGCTGAGCTCAACCGAGCCCTTGCGTTATGGGGCTAGTTTAGCATCTTGCAAGGTTTACCCTCAAATAAAGGTTTGCTGACAGTGTTTTCACTCATTTCAGATGAAGAGCCCAGAGCATGTGTAAGTGAGGATGGTTACAGTGGTTGCTTGAGCAGCGGAATCAAGTTTTGATGTCCATAGTGGTGTTTGTCCCCAGTATTTGCCAGAGCTGGAGCCTGTTGAACCCTAAATCCAAACACAGGAGACATTTCCATTTTCAGTCTTTCCTCCTTTCAGCCTATTCTGTGAGCTGGGAATATTTAGCTGGCACATAAGTACTAATTAGCTTTAAAATTCCAAACTGTCTCAAATATAAAGCAGTCTGGCAGATGTAAGGAGGAGGAATGCAGGATGCTACAGGCCCCTCTGATGGTTTTTGTAGTGTAGTGCTGTAAGGATGCGCAGACGCAGCTGCGTGTCCTGCACTGGTGCCAGCCACACATGCGATTCCCTGCTCTCGCATTGCCTAGCAGGACAGCCTGGGTAAAATCAGCCTTGTGCTCATGAGTCCAAGGGTGGGCTTTTATCCTCAGAGATTTTGCAGGGTTCTCAGGAAAAAAAAAAAAAAAATAAGGGGGAAACTGCACATCTTACATGCAAAATAAGATGGCACTCAGCTTAATGATTTAAATAATGGGTCCTGTCATCCAATTTACAGATGTGGTGAAGATGATAAAAATCCTATGAACGAGCTTCTTCTTTCAAGCCTTTATTTTACTGAGAAGAAAACAAGTCTTCGATTTGATGTAAATTAGCTCTTTTGGAATAGCTGCATAATGTTTTGTAGAAGATACCAATTTCTTGCAATGCGCTTTTGTTTTTTTCCCCTTTTCCACTTTCTTCACAGCATGTTTCTTTTTTAAATCTCAGTGCACTTTAGCTCTTAGTGCTGAGAAATTTGTCGATTGTACTTAGATGTCCGTGAAACTCTGCGTAGCAACCAAGATGCCATAAGCTGAAATGCTTGTCTTCTACATCAAAGGAAAGAGGAAAGATGTTTAAATGACCCTGCACAGTTCAGCACCTCTCTGGTCCCTGAACTATGCCTGCTGCTGTAGCCCGCTTTTAGGTTGATTTCTTCTGCTCTTCCTCAGTAGCGTGAGTGAAGGCATAGAATCACACAAAATCACAGAATGGCTGAGGTTAAAAGGGAGCTCTGGAGATCACCTAGTCCAACCCCCTGCTCCAGCAGGGACACCCAGAGCACGTGGCACAGGGCGGCATCCAGGCG